>LYNE01003496.1:26149-40969 GCA_001662545.1 Rosa x damascena | reverse complement strand
GCACGCAAGCAAACCAACCAAAGGCTTAACTAATGACCCTGGACAAGGTTGCTTGCGGCATTACAAGTGCGGCCCCTAACACCTATGGCACCACACTACCACCACCACTACAAACTCCCAACAAAAGTACCCAGCCATACTTTTCCCATCAAACTACCATTAGCCATCAGCCAAACACAACCCCACTATTTATGCCACATGCGTATAGAGGTGCAAACACCGGAAATACACAGCTCAATGGCCACTCAAAGAGGCTTAAGTCCTAATTCCACAAGGTAGGCCCATGACCCAACACATATGCTAGACTCACATTCCCAACGTTGGTAGCCCACATCTGGACCTACATGGCAAGGGAAAGGGTGACAAGCCCTAACCTATACACTATAAATACATGCACCTCATCTCATTCAAGGTAAGCCACCACTCTTCACTTACTCCTACTTTGTTTACATCCTTACATGTATCTGACTTAGGCATTGAAAAGTTAAATATTGGCAACCCTGGTCTTCCCTCTGACCTACGTTCATGGTTAACAGGTATGGATCATGAAGATGGTAGCTCTCACAGCCGTGACCAAATCCCGCATCAACACCCACAGCCAAATGACAAAAAGCGTGATTGGCCTCAAGGCAATTACCAAGACAAGCGCCAAAGAGACCAACAATATCACGAAGTTAAAGGCAACTGCTCCTTTCACAACGATCGTCGCGACCGCGATAATCGCAACAACAGGCCAGTGCAAAGACCAAATTTCTCCACCACCAAGAAAGTATCCAAGAGTAGGGGAAGGCAGAAACACGGACAAATGGTACAAGTATCATGAAGATAACTGCCACAATACAAACGACTACAATGCGTTAAAAACTGCGATTGAATCACTCTATAGAGAGGGAAAACTACAACAATACAAGGTACACCAACCAGCACCAGTGATAGCTAATATTGAGTCCATGCATCGTATAAACACAATTGACTGTGGCGTTCCCATCACCAACATGTCAAATAGAGCGAGAAAGAGCTATGACATTGCCAATCACCCAAAAGAAGTTTTTAATATTCGTTACGAAAGGTCCGCCAAGATGAGCAAAAATGATTGGGAGCCCATCACATTCTGTGAGGAGGAGGAGCGTGGCGTCCACCTACCTCATGATGACCCATTTCTGATTGACGCAATACCCAACACGTGGTCAGTTGGTCGAGTGCTTGTGGATTGTGGCTCTGCCGTCAATGTCATTTTTAACGGTTGCTACAAACAGTTAGAGGCGCAATAGAAAACTGTTGCAAGATCAGGAACCCTTGCTCAGCTTCTCTAATGATGTAATGCGGCCCTTGGGTTCCGATTACATGCACTTATCAATTGGATCCAGCCCTTACACTATAGAGATGCATACTGAGTTCATAGTGGTGGATTGTTTCAGCTCATATAACGCCATCATTGGCCGGCTAGCCCTCAACAAACTCAAATGCATTATAGCTGGCACAAGTAGTGTGCTAGGTAGCTAACAAATTGCATGTGAGTGCTACTCAACAACAGTGGCAAGATCAAGAAACCGCCATGAAATCCTGACGGTAAGAAGTATGCCGAAGTGACTTGATGAATAAACTCTTGCAAGCATACGAATCATGTCAAGTAAAGGAAGTATTTGGACCTTAGTTTATCATACCTTAGGGATTAGATGTTGGACTTAATCGAGCTAATTGGCTATAGGACAACTCGAATGCATACAATAAAGATATGAAATAAAATAAAAACTATAAACAATCAAGGCATCAAGCCTTGACAATGCTCGGCTTAGCTCATACCAAGCCTATTCAAAGCCACTAACTTGTAGCCTCAAGGTGGAAATACACAAATGAGTCGATGATTCAATGTTTGAGAGTTGATTGAATTTAATAAAAAGTAATGAAATGTAAAGCGATTAATAAAGATGCAAAGAAACTATATAAATGAGAATGTCGCGGGTGCTAGGGAGGTTCCTTGATGTGATCATATTATCCTATATTTCTTTGCCTCTTAATCTTGATATTTGTGTTTAATTCTGTTTTTTTATGATTCGTATATGTTATTTTAGTGCTTTTATAGGTTTGTTTCATAGAAAGAAGAAAAGAAGCTAAAATGAGCTAATTTGGATTGAAAGGCAATGTGCAATCCCAAGTCCCAGAATCTGTCTGTGCAGAACATCCAACTTCTCCGAATTACTGGGAAAGTACCAGATCGAATCAGACAACGAGCCTTATATGCATGAAAAGCTACGGATGTCTACTTTCTGTAGAATTTTATGGATCTTGATTTTGATACTTCTAGAGAAAGTTATATCTGCTTGAGTGAAGATAGGTCAGAATAGGAAACCTGCTCGGGAATTTACAAACGTTTGTGGAGAACTCAAGTTCTGTGACACAAGATCATCAATCCTAATATTTCAAGGAAGTTAATTCAGATGAAGATTCAATGATGAACTTATTCCTACTTCTACTGAAGATATTTCAAGCTTTTCCCATTCCAAATCAAGAAAGGAATCTAATCTCAAGTCTTACAAGGAAACTTGAAGCCAAAGATGAGTAGGAATCTTCCCTATAAATGGGAGCACGAAATTCACATAGATGGAAGTCTCCGGAGCACATTGAAGATGCCTAAGGAGCAGAGACGACTCATCCATCTTCCCTTTTTTTTTCTCCCTTCCATTCTTTTTATGTTTTTCCTATGTTTTACTTAGAATGTTAATAATTAATGTTGCTGTTTATATACACCACACAACATGGCGCCTTCCATGACAAATGAGATCAAACTCACAGGTGAAGTGGCAACAATTATTAATCTCATCAAATAAAAGGGCAAGAACGTGAGGAGGCTTCTGGGACTAGGATTCAAGGCTTCTCGGAAAGTAAAAAAAAGCAGACAAATTGCAAAGTGGACACAACAAAAATTAATGGTTCGATAAAAACATACAATTATTAATTTCAGAATTTTAAGAAAGTGAAGAGTTTCCGGTGAAGTAGAAAGAAAAGGAATTTTCAAAATTCCGAGTCGTTGGCCCTCCTACAAAAGAAACGAAAGCAAGCCTAGTCTACAAAGGTTCACTTCGAATCTTTAGCTCCGAATTGAAAACCCGACTCGTTAAAATGACAAGGAATTACTCGTCGTAAAGCTCAACTCTTCGCAGTAGGTATCCAAATCACTTTGTTTACTTGAGCCCGTCTACCTCAAAAGCTCGAGCCTGTCTACCTCAAAAGCTCGAGCCTGATTAATTTGCAGCCCAAAGCCCATTCCAAATTTCAAGACCCACTGCAAACCTCAGTACATCGAGTCCCCAAATCAGATCAGCGGACACTCTACCAAATTGGGTATCCAAAAGAAATACATTTGATGGGTTCAAAAAAATATATATACATCTGTCGAACACAAAAGTCGGTACAAAACTGAAAACTCATACCCTCCAATGGGTCATACACCCATTGGAATTCTCTTAACTACAATGGTTTGATCCCTTCACAGGGCATGTAGGCAATCTAGCGACCTAGAAGATGCAACCATAATGTCAAATAGAATCCCTGACTCCACCAATCAAATTCACACACAAATCCAAACAGAATCCGTGACTCCATCAGTCAAATTCAGCTAGTCTTAAATTGATGTGGAAGAGGAAATTTGACGGCAGTATCTCTTTTTATTGTTTTTGTTTTTTTATGTTTATTTAGGTTTTTCTTCTTAGTTGTTTGGTTAGGGCAATGTAGTCCCTACTCATTTGAGCTAGGGTTTGGGGATCTTGGTGTTACGATTGTGCCATTGTTATGGTGTCATTCCTAGGGATTTTTTTCTTTATTCTTGGTATCATCTTATGGTCGAGGTATTGGGGAAGAGCTCTTGCACGTGATTTGGCAATTTTGGGTTACGGTGTTGAAGAGAGTTTTTTTCTTCTTGAGATTGGCTGTGAGGAAGTATGAAGATTTTTGGGTCAGGTTGTCTGATGAGCTATTGTTATAGCGTTATTCTCGAGGACTATATGTTATATTATCGGTGTCTTCTTTGTGGTCAACATGGCGGTGATTTATTCTTATACGTGGTCTGGTTGGTTTGGGACACTATATGGAAAAGGATGACATGGTTGTTTTAGTGTTGGCGGCAAAGAGTTATCGTGACTCTTGGGATTGGTATCGTTGTGTAGCCCGAGTAATTGGGCGATTAGGTTGGTTAGGGATTTGGCCTGCTTGGCTTATGGATGTCATTAGTGATGACGGACCTGTAACCGAGGTTGTTAATAGGGAGGAGAGTGGGGAACTTATGTCCACCACCGTTCATTCCCGTTTTTGTAATCTTGATTTATGGAATAAAAGGTTTTTTCATTCTCAAAAAAAAAAAAAAATGTCGTTTGCAGAACATACCCTATTTAATGAGATTTTTAGTTCAATTTTTTGAGGTGTCATTTTATAAGTGTTTGGATTTTCAATGAACGGGTCACATTTTCTTAAAGCCAAGGACAACCAAGGTTTAAACTATGCCAAAGAGAGGATCCGGATTCTACTTTCTTATGCTTGATTAACATAGGAAATGAGATGCTTAATTATTGAAATATTTAATAACTGGTCTGACAATTGTGCTGATGATGCTAATTAGGTCATTAACCTCAAACATTTAATTAATTGGGTCCGGATCAAGGGACACCTTTTTTTACACAAATTTTGACACATCTTGTGAGCCATTAGATTTTAAAGTGTTCAATGGTTCAGATTTATTATTTGAATGATGTCAACAACAACAAAGTGACGTGGCAAATAACATGGCATTACATTTTCAAATCTAAAATTAAACTTTTCTTCATTAAAAGAAAAAACAAAATTACTATTTGGAAAATCAAAATCAACAAAAACTAAAAAGAGATAAAAGATCGAGGAAGAAGAATAACAGAATAAGGAGTATTGTACACGATCAAAAGAAGAAGAAGAAAATAGCACAAGAACACGCCAAAAGCCAAAAGGAACATCATGTTCTCTAACTTCAAGCTCTCATCGTCCTTTCCAACTCCAACCTCTCATCTCCATCCTCCCAACTACTTTGTTAATTGGAACTAAACAATACTTAAAACAAGAACACATATATGTATTTTTACCTGATAAATTTGTCGGGAGCAAAGAGCACCAACACCAACACTAGAAATTGAAAGGGAACCTGGCATTTCTCAGAAAACTTAAAATATGACAGTGATTGGGTCTATATTGGTCACATTCAACCTGGTCCAGTGCCAATCAAACATTGAGGGTGGCAATTAAGAGTGTGTGCAAATACCTTCTTCGGACTCTTAAAATTAAGACTATCAACAACAATATATTTATATACAAGGATAACATGCTTTAGATACTTTAATTATCTATGAAACAAAGCCAGTAACTGGATGATCATACAGTAAAATCCCATTCAACAATCTCATTAACTTAACTGCCAACAATTGATAAATGCAACCTGCAGTGATTAATTATCAAGTATACAATACACTTCCAAGTAGAATGGACTGTAGTCCGTACATGGGACTTAATGTTATCAAAGCTATTGTGTCCGCATCCTGCAGCTTTCTGCTGCCCTCACTTGGGAGAAATACGGATGTTCCTGCAGAGAAGTCCAGCATGAAATGACTTTGTCATCTCAAACATAATAACAATAGAATTAACAACCTCAGGAGAATTATTCCCGGCGGAGCCGTAATCTTTGTTCCATATAATTCAATAAAAGGTGACTGGTCTCTTCTAATTTAATTGGATATCGCACTATATATGGATCCCATGCCATTCTCTTAATCAGGAGAAGTCTTGTACTACAATGACTGATCGATCGACCAGAATTTGATATATTATGGGGGCCTCTCATAACCAGGTAAGACGAGACAACAATGCTCAATGTTTTGTCAAGTCTCACATGCTCAATCAAAATCCAGGTTATGATGGCAAAGAGCTGTCACTCAAGCTTCATGGTGATGGAAAGTTGGGCAATTTTAAAGAACGTCAAGAGCTTCAATGGCGTGTTCTTTGCTATTTTTTTTTTCTTTCTCTTTTGATCGTGTACAGTACTCCTTATTCTGTTATTTTTTTCCTCTTTTATTTCTTTTTAGTTTTTGTTGATTTTGATTTTCCAAATAGTAATTTTATTTTTTCTTTTAATGAAGAAAAGTTTAATTTTAGATTTAGAAATGTAATGTCATGTCATTTGCCACGTCACTTTGTTGTTGTTGACATCATTCAAACAATAAATCTGAACAATTGAATATTTTAAAATCTAATGGCTCATAAGGTGTGTCAAAATTTCTGTAAAAAAAGGTGTCCCTTGATCCGGATCCTAATTATAAATATAGGCTTCATATGTATATATTTAACGATGAGAGCATCTCGATGTGGATATTAGTACTAACAATGAGTAATTTTTTGACCAAAAAAAAAAAGAATAGTTTGACCATGTATTGCACTGGTTGCAAGTTTGCAACATAAATAATGAAACAAATCCTACTACTACAAAATGTTAATCAAACAACGGTGGATTTCTGTTGTCTGATGACCAAGTCCACCGTTATCTAAGTCAGTGTTGTGTGATTGAAAAATCACACAACGGTAATTCCACCGTTATCTGACAGTAGTTGGCTCAACAGAATAGCTATTTTTCCGTTGTGTGAATTCTGCGCAGCAGGTGCCTGCCATGGCATGCGCAGGGATGCCTCGGCAATTCAGACAACAGAAGATAATTTTTGCTGTTGTCTGAGATTCATAACACACAACAACCATAACTCTTTCTTTGTTGTCTGAGATTCATAAGACACAATAACTATAATTCATTCTTTGTTGTTTGAGATCAATAACACACAACAGCTATAATTCTATCTTTGTTGTCTGAGACACATAACATACAACAGCTATAACTCATTAATTGTTGTCTGAGATTCATAACACACAACAGCTATAATTCTTTCTTTGTTGTCTGAGATAAGTCACACACAACCAAAGTGAAATTATCTCCCTTGTCTGTTGATTCATTCAGACAATAGATATAATTTTATTTCCGTTGTGTGTTATGAATCTCACACAACAGCATTTTGTTTTTTTGTTGTTGTTGGTTATCAGTTCACACAACAACTATATTTGATCAGCTGTGGTGTGAATATTGTAATCAGATTGGGTAATAACTAGTGACTATTGTAGGAGAAGCCTTAATTTTGAACTCTTTTACATTCATACAATACATTGTTTTGTATTGTGTTGTATGACTTAAACTTGGACAACAAGAAGAATATCCATATAAACGTTTGTCCGGAAGTAATGCTCGATATATTACCATATAAACATAACTATAATTCCAATACCAATATTCAAACATCAATATATTCAAGTAACTAGATAATGTACCAAACAAGAGCATTCCTAACTAGTTATACATGAATCAAAAACATTTATATTCTCAATGGTTCTTAGCCTTCAGCTGCCTTTGGCTTCAATATAACCTAGAAGGACCTGCTCCAAATTGCTTTATGCTTTCTGCATATTTAGGATCATCAGGAATGAGATGCCACACCCAGGTATGTGCTACTCACCTTTTTCTGTGCTTCCAAAGCTTCCTCAGTAGCCCTCAGCAGCTCTCAGCATAGCTACAAAATCATTCTCATCAATCTGCTCAAGCAAACAACCCAACAACTTGTCAAAGTTCACGTTTTATTACCTTTGACAGCATGAAGATGTAATTTGTTAACTAGGCTAGAGCATACTACTTCCACTAACTTCTATCACTTCTTTTTTCCAGAGAATTAACAGACATGAAATTCAAACATGATAGTCATATATAAAGAAAAAGGCAAGCTATAAAAACCAAAAGCGGCACATATATGCGATAGTCACATGTCTCAAATTTCACCATCTCTTAACCTAAAATCAAACCCATCCTCCAATCCATACGTAAATCCAAAATTAGCAAATAAAAGCAAAAGAAAAGGAAAATAAATAAAAATGCTACTCTAAGGCACCAAGCCTTAGCAATGCTCGGCTTTGGTTTTCACCAAAGCCTAATCAAAACTAAGAGCCTAGTGATGGCTATTTACAATGAGGTATAAATTGTCATTCAAAATTGTGATTTTAATTTATCTAAAAGACTACGTAAAAAAAAACTAAATTAACAACAACAATTAAAAATGAAGAAAAATAAAAGAGAGATAGATTTTGAGTGCTAGGGATCACTCTCTAGCAATTTCAATGCAACGAACACATTTCAAGCAAACAAACATATCTTCATGAGAACCAAATCCCGTACTTAATGCCGGCCAAGGCCACTAAGCCGAATTTCCTTGAGGGTATTCACATTTTCGGTTAGGACAAATATGAACTCTCTAATTCATGAGTTAGTACATTACTAGGGCTACCAAAACATGAACCAAAGGCATAGAGCTCTAGAAATTAGGGATTTAAGCATGCAATAGTTACAACCTAGAATATCACGATAACCAAATTCCGTACCTAATGCCGACTAGGGCCACTAAGTCCATTTCTCTTATTTGGTATCCATTCTTCCGGTTAAGGCAAGAATGAACTCTCTAACCCTAATCATTATGCCTTGCTAGGGCCACAACATCTAGGATTAAAGGCGAAGGGCACAAGAAAATAGGAACGTAGGCAATCCTTAATTCTCGATTAAGCAACTACTTGACACACCACACTAATTACATGAAGCTAGTGAACAAAAGAACCACCAATTGTATCACACAACACAAATCTCAACACATAACAAAGAGAGTGGTCAATTCCCTAAAATTCATGCATCAAGAATCAATTGACATAGTAATTAGAGTGCACCCATATGAAAATACATTATTTATCACTTGAAAATATGTCAATTACATCAAAATTGAGCTAGAGTTAGAAACCCTAGCCCCCAAAAGTAACTACTCACAACCCATATTCATGAACATCAAAATTACAAAATTCAAATAGCAAAGAGTAGAGAAGTGTAGGAGAAAACAAGGATAGTTACAAATAGCTATGAAGCTAGCATGACTAGCCTTGAATTACAACCCCACAAAATACCCAAATCTTGAATCTTGTAGAGATTGAGCTCCTTGATAGATCCTTGAAGCTTTGTGTGAGTAGTTCTTGAAATCTCCAAGAAAATATAAAGAAAAGAAGAAAAATGGAGGGGAAGGAGGGAGAGGGCAGCAGCCCTCCCCAAAGTTGCTGTGCGGCGGAATTAGGTTTCGTCTCTTGTTCTCCCCGAGTGGTAGAGAATATGATGAATATATAGTGAGACATGGGTGGCAGCCTTGTGGTCTAGAGGAAGATAATGGGTAAGGACACGTGGCTGGTGGTGATGAGACGAAAAGGAAAATGGAAAATTGGCGTGCTGCACAATTGATCTGATGGCAATCATTCAATTAACCAAATGGTTAATTGATAAGAGAAAGATGCTGCATGACACGTGCTGCATAACAACCAAACCATTGGTAACAAATTAATTAACTAATCAATCGATTAGTTAATTAATTAATTAGCCACTATTTATTAATCTTTTTTTTTTCTTTTCATAGCATTGACCACAGTTGACTGTGACGACAATTTCGTCCTTTTGTCGAAATACTCCAATTTGCACAATTTCGCATCATTTTCTCTTGATTTTCGCAATTCCGCTTATTTTCTGCAAAACAAATAAAATTGGATTAACTACATTATAATTGGCTCAAGTATTAGCTTATTTCTAGTGTTTTGGATATAATTACATGCATAAAAATGAATGTAATCAATGGTGGAGAAAATATCTGGAAACCACATACCAGAAGGTCAGCTTGAGTGATACCAGGGCCACCTTGTCGTGGAATTTTATCACCACCAGATACATCTATGATGTAAATAATATAGTCAGCCAACTCCCTGCTGAAGTTCGCAGCTAAATTATCTGCACCCAAACAAATAAAATTGGGAATTGTTTCAGTCAAGCATCAAAATATGACTATGAAAAGACTTGATAAGATATTCACAGGATATGTAAAGGTAGTCATAGAAGAACTCAGAAATGACCAGAGAGACGATGTGGGTTTTACTCGATCAGCAAATTTTTACAGATAAAGCTATAAAAGAGAATGAAAGAGCTTTACCATCAGCTATTCAGAAATTAAACTCAGAAGTGAAATTGGAACTCTAATTCAGAAATTATAAAAAACTCTTGCAAGAAAATTTAAATCCATGAGAAGAGAGACCTTAAAAGTTTTTGGGGATCCGCACTAAGGTAGACATGTGCGGTTGGGGTCATGGGGAAATACAGCTAGATATAACCAACACAGATAATAATCATAATAGTATAGACCTATCGATATACTTCTACGATGCAAAAATGCTAGCCAACTAATTTAACCATTCAATCAACCAACCTGAGTAAAGACAAATGGCCCTCCATCTCACATTCGAAGTGCATCACACTCCATCACTGCGAAATCAGCTCCAACTGCTTGTGCAAGGTCAGTCTTGTTTATCACCTACAATCAAATTTTGTCGAGTCATTCACATATGAATTCCTCATCAATTGTTATCAAGTCAAAATCAAACTAATAACAGTATAGAATATAGTATCCACCACAAAGGCAGCAGCAGTGAATATCTGAAAACCACATACCAGAAGGTCAGCTTGGTGTATAAATTTATACCTTGAATCTGTGAAGTATAGCAGTTCTTCTCCTCTTTTGGATTTCTCTGCCTCTTCTGTCCTTCCCGTGTTCTTCTTCTTCTTCTGTTTCTTCCTTTCTCCCCTCTGAAAATTCAAAAGCAATCAGACACAATCGAATATGGCTAATTGAATAATAGCATCAATATAATTCCTCAAAACTTGAACTTACACAACAGAAAATCAAGAGCATAGCTAAAAAATTCACACTACTCAACATGACTCATCTTTGAAAACGTATTAAAAGCAATTGCTTGTAATGCTAACAAATTATATAATCCCAAAAAGTTAAAACTATATGACCTGTACTTGAAGCTGGAGCTGCTTCAAATACTCAATTACTTCATCCAGCATTGAAGCCTTATCAGTCTAAATAAAACAAAACCCCATATCACTCATTTGAAAGATAAACCACACAAAACAAAAACAAAAACAAAATTGTAGAAAATTTAAAAGCAGAGTACCTTGTTAGAATTTGGAATCCGGCACCAGATCAACATCTTCACTTTTACTTCAGTATGAAAAGAGGTCCATGTTCAATTGATTGAGATTGCTAAATGTTGGTAAGCTTTGGGGTATTTCATTCACGTAAAGATTAACTCTGAAAGTTAAAAAGCATCAAAACATTAAATTCATGCTTTAATAGCTAAACTCAAAACATCAATAACCAAGAAATCAAGTAAACAAATGCTCCCTTTTATCCTGCAGTTAGTCTTTAATTTGAGTAATCAATAGTAATACAGAAGCTCTATCCAAAAGTAAATGATGCTGGAACCAACTGAGTAAGTGATATAAAAATGTTAATGCAAAATAATGATATTGAACACTGATATTGAAACAAAAAATCAAAGCCGCAGAACCTATTTCTTCCTTCACTTTCCTATAATTCTGCTAATCTTTGCATCAAACCAATCAACTCTTTAAAATCACCAATTTCACAGAAAACCCACGATCGTCTAACCTCCAGCTCAGTAAAAGTAAATGCCCCAGAAGCATTATCAATTACTATTTCTAAGATATGGATGCAAGTCACCTTGAGTACAAGATGACTTGCAACCATATCTTCTCCCTCTCGATTTCGTAAACCCTATAACGATAGGAATCAGTACATAAGAACAAAATAGATAATCACGTTGATACTGAAAGTCTGTCAGATGTCCTTGTTGACAAATAAAATCTATAGATCACAAATAAAATCACATTGAACACGGATAAACTAAGACAACAAATAAGAGAGAGCAAGGACGAGAACATCTATGATACATAGTACATACTGTAGCAATAAAATTCACATAATAATCCAAAAAATCATACTCATTGTTTAAAGCTCAGTTTAATTATAATACCCTAGTCACGAGTATCCTAGTTAACAAGTCACAACAACAATATTACCTAGACTTCTATGAAAGGCACTTTGTGTTGAAAAGATGTTGAAAACTAGTAAACAAAAGCATATAAACAATGACATTGACCAAATGGAATTGAAGCTTCAGCATTCTTATCTTGCTCTGTAGCAAACAGAGCCATTTCTTCAGCAGTGTGTTGGCTACAAAACTTGTCCGGAATCTATAGCAACAAAGCAAATCAATATTTACACAGATATAAAATCGTTCAAAAATTCAAAGCTAGAAAACTGAAGACGAACCTTGTTGTAATTGGATCATAGACATTTGGGAATAAGGCAATATAGTTTCCAAGACTGTACTTGCGGCTCCAGGAACGGAGAGTGACCACGCCACCGCCTGAAATCATCGATCTTAGTCAATTTTGACGGAATCTTAATCGGAGAGAGAGAGAGAGAGAGAGAGACCTGAGAGGCTCCGCCGGAGAGATAGAGAACGGACTACGTGGGAGTAGAGTGAATGGCTTTCACTAGCGCTTTGATTCTGCTAGTCATCATATTCGTACAACAAGCAGCCTCTGTCATTTTCTTCTCTTCCTAAACCTCCAACCTCGTTTGCTCTAGAAGGTTTTGCCTATCCCTCTCCTTCGTACTCCATCCCCCCAAATCCACGCGCTTCCGATTCGACGAATCGCCTGAGAAGAACAGTCCCGTGAAATTCGAATCTCCGGAGCTAGGTTAACGTCCACGCAACTCGTTCCAGGCTTCGGCGAGTGCTTGATCAGCCGGACAAAGAATCTAGCCCTAGAATCAGAGAAACTGAAGATTCTTCTGCATCTCTTCAATTGCAGAAGAGGATTTGGATTTGGAGGCGAGGAGGAGAGAGAGAAAGTGGATCTAGGGCACTCTATCTCTTCCATCGTTGAAGAGGATTTGGATTTCAGGAGATAAAGAATAGAAGCAAGGAGATCGAGAGACTGAGAGAGAGGGGTTTCACGATTGAGAGAGCTCGAAAGAGGGGTTTCGTGGAGGGGAGAGAGAGAGAGAGAGAGAGAGAGAGGGGGGGGGGGGGGGGGGGTTTCACGACTGAGAGAGCTTGAGAGAATTTGTTTCATTTTTCTTTCGGACACGATGTGGCTAGGGCTGGGTAACTTCAATAAATTCTAAAGTGGCTCACACAACAGAAACTTAACAAACTGTTGTGAGACTGCACCACTGATTTTATATGCCAAAACATGGAGGGAAATCTGCCGCTTGCTGCATTTTGAGCCGAAATGCTGCCTCCTATGTTCCCACTTCACACAACAGAAAAGTATAACATCTGTTGTCTAATTTCTACAGGTTGCACAAGGTTTACCTAGTGGAAGATATCCAAGCAAGCTTCCTCAAAATTTGGCGTCTAGTTTTCAATCACACAACGGAAAATGTCAAGCACCGTTGTACTAAGTGCCCTAAATTTCAGATTTCAAGAGGCAATCAAGACTCGTGAGTGGAGGGAAATCTGCCGCTAAATTTTCAAGGCTCAGACAACGGACAATACTTAATTATGTTGTGCAATGTAGTTCTGAGAAAAAAAGTTATCACTTTGTTGACATTCACACAACACAACATTACTAATACCGTTGTACAATAGATTTTACTTAAACACACAACAGAAGATTTTTGTTCCGTTGTGTGATTAATTTTTTGTAGTAGTGGCCTTTAAAAAAAAAATCAAACAAATTAACGACTAAGCTTCATATGTGATCTGCCTGGTTCAGATCTTATAAATCGATCATCCCTCATACCCAAGTACATCGACTTAGAGTCATAGAGAAGAAGATGGTAAATCTCCTCCAAATGCTGGAACTGAAACTGAATGAAACCTTCTCAGTCCTACTGCAAACCTTTTCCCTCAGATATTTACTACTTCTGGCCATTTCCTTCATTATGTTTTACAGTTGGTCTTCTTCTTATACCAAATCATCATCTGTACCACCCAATGAATTAAAAAACGCACCTTGAGGCGAGCCTGAGGCCTAAAAAGCGAAAATCAGCCCCTAAATTGAGTGAGTTTCGATGATAAGGCGATGAGGGGTCCAAGGCGTAAAAAGCGATGCTTGAGGAGTCGTAGGCGTAGGCATACGCGCAGCGTTTTTTTTTTTTTTGAGGTCTTTTTCCGAGACGACCTCGTGTTGGTTTTTGAGGTTTAAAGACCTATCTAGGTCGCGACATTGAGCAGAGTACATCATTCGACTCCCCATTTCAGCTTTTGCACTTCCAAAGCTGATGCAAATCTCTTAGAACCCATTATCTTTCTCAAGGATTTGGCTATAAAGGAGACCAAGGAGACTATTTTCAAACTTGGAGTTCGAGCTGCAGACTTGGAGTTTGATTTGCAGCCTTCGAGTTCGATTTACAGACTTGGAGTTCGATTTGCAGACTTGAAGAGGTGCTTGCAGATTTGGAGTTCGACTTGCAGACAAGATTTGAAGGTATAATTCCAATTGATTTTCGTACTTTGAAAGTTTGAATGTTTAGGCTCTGCTTTTTAAAGGCTTTGTGAATATAAGATTGTTGATTGTTACAACTATTAAGATTGTTGCTTTGTATCATTGACTTGTATATGAAGTTCTGAACCATTAAGATTGTTGCTTTGTATCATTGACTGAATGCATAGATGTTGGTTGGTATTGTTCAAATTCCCTGCCCAGATTTCATCGGACTCCTTGCCCAGATGTTGATTTGGTTACCATTGTTGTTGTGTTGTGGGTGGGAGCCAGAGAATGGCTGGTTTCATTTGGTCGTCATTTTGTTTGCTTGATATAGG
>LYNE01003496.1:2147-19669 GCA_001662545.1 Rosa x damascena | reverse complement strand
TAAACACTACATGAAAACGAGTCATTTACGACGTGCAAATCCGTATAAAAATGCGCCCTTATAGATCGTGTCGTAAAAAAAAAAAATGTAACTTTTTTATGGCGTGCATCATGCACGCCGTCGTAAATGACCTAAAAGCACGCCATAAAATTTTCTTTTCACGCCGTAAATAACTCAAAAGCACGCAGTAAAATTTGCTTTGCACGCCGTAAAATTTAGTTTAAGGCATACTTTGCAAGCCGTAAATTTAATTTTTAAAAAAAAAAAAAAAAATCAATTCTCTATTGTTCCAATATCACCCAAAAATTTATAAATAAAAAGAATAACAAATCTGACTAATTCTTTGCTTGTTGCAAAGAACCTTTACTTATATAAAAAGTTTAGTATACAAACAAATGTTGTGGAAGCAATCACAAATGAAGCTTATAGCAAAACCAATAAAAAAAAATGAACCTAAAGTACATAGGGGTGGATTGCCTCAAACATTCACAGCACATTCCACTTGAAATACATCCTTGTTTCTTAAGAGACCAGCTTCACTTTGGATCTTCATGATAAATTTCAACACTTACAGATGCCTCTTGTGTCCCCATTGAAGTTGGAACGGGACAATATTGAATAAGACATTAATAAATAGATGGTCATAAGTCTGCTAAGTTATCAACACATACATCCTAGAATGAAGATAAATTCCTAGAATTTACATAACCAACAAGTGGTATTGGTAAGTGTCAAAGCTTCTAAGTAGAGTTTATCAGAGTTTAAGGATACAGCTAATGCCTAGACACCAAACAGAAACCATGTAAGCTTAAATTCTCAAACGGACTAATGAACTAGCATAGAAAACTACTTTTCATTTTCTTTAGTACAGTAACTAGATATGAAAGGTGAAATTGCATACCTTCCTATCCTTCCAATGTAATCATCTATACAGATTAATAAATGAATAGATGAAACATGGTTGCTTCATTCATATATTCAATGGAGAGATTTTTTGGGTTATGAGTTAACAGCTCTACTAAGACTCTTAGATTTTAAATTAGCTATTAAAACTTTGATATGATTTTTTTTTATCACACACTACTAGAATTTTGGCCTTAGACATCACGACAATTACATCGGTGAGGAATTCACGCGATGTAAAAAAATGTAATTAACATCGATTCCTCAAATACCGATTTCTATGCATATTACTGACATCGATTTTTACTGTTGACTGATGTCTATATTTTCATTCTAAAATTTTCAAAAACGCGGAAAGATTAAGTTAAAAATTTTCAGGAACACAGGCTTGTTATTTTTCCAACTCACATTATCTCTAACTTCACGATTGAAAACTAGCAACCCATTTTCTCTCTTGCTATTCCCCGAACCCTAGCCCTCTCCTCCTTCCTCTCCCACTCTCTTTACACGGCCACCACTGCTTCCCTCTCCTCCGCTCACTCCCGCTACTATCTCTCTCTCTCATTGACCGCCTCCGCCCCCTTGCCGGCGCCATCACCTCCATGAGCAATCTCTCTCTCTCTCTCTCTGATCTCGGAAGACTGAAAGAAGGCATAGAACCCTTTTCTCAATCTCTCTCTCGAATTGGGGAAATCGATTGCTTCTGTGAACCAAGACAACATCCCAGAGGTGACCGGCACCGTTCTGTCAAAGAAATCTCAGGCACTGGCGAAAATCACTGATTCACAGTCGGTTCTCAAAAGGTAAATCGAAATGGTGGGGGTTTTCAATTTTAGGGTTTTTGGTAATCAATCGAAATTTGAATTATAGATTTGGAGATTTGGCGTGGTTATTCGAGTGAGTATCGGTCTGTTCGAGCGGAATTGTACGTGCTGAATTTCGATTCAACTCAGATGCTTTCTCTTCTCTGTTCTCGGAAAGCTTGAGTCTTGGGTCAGTTCCCAACCTCTTTTTGCTTGGTTTTTGTTTTGGGCTTCTTCATTTTACTGTTAGATTCAATTTTATGTTGAGGTCTTCAATTATGATTTGCTAGAAATTATCTCTGATTTAATTCATTGTGGACTGAAAGCTTTAGCCATTGCTTGTGTGAGATTTGCTTTCTTGCATTTTGTTGTTAATGCAAAGTGAATTTTGTTAATGCAAATCATCTCTGATTCCGTATGGCCGGTTTGTCTTTTTATTTTTGATGAAAGATGGTGTTTGTGAATAGGGATATGGTTTTACTTGATCAATGATGTAGAGAGAATAAACTCATTTGGTGAAATGCACAAGCAAATCACCAATAAGGGTTCTGTGTGAAGTGGTCAGGCTCATGGTTTGAGCCCTGTAATCTAGGCTTATTAAGGTGACTAAAATGTGTGTTGTCTCATTCGTTTAAATGGATACGAATATGACCGCATTGTCTACTTGGGAGTAATTGGTTATTTACTATTCTTTTGGCATTAGAGTCAACTGCTTTAGTTGTTTTGTTCAGTGATTACTTCTCCTTATCATGGTTTACTTATGATTTGCTTTTAACAAATAATAGTAATAATAATGGTAACAAATGTATGTATGTCTTTACTGGCAAACATTTATGCACATATTAATTACCTGTGTATGTCTTTGTGGAGGATTGCTTCAGGACCTTAACAAGATAGATCAATTGCACGTTTCAGAGAATGTCCCCATTAAGGTATTTTCTTATAGGCATGAAATTTGGGCTCTGCTGGTTTGTCATATAATTGCATATGCTTTATCAATGTTCTGATATTGCTTCACTTTGCTACTATTTGGTTGGTTTTGGGTATTGCAATGAATTCAGAATTCTTGGTTAGTTGCTTCTATTATACAGGTACAAGGAAATTATCATTGTTCGATCGTTGTTTTTGTGTGTGTGTGTTATGTTTGTTGATTTTCATTCCTTTGGATATGAATACATGTATTTGTGAGGGATGCAATAACGTATGGACTACAAGTAACTTCAGTCCCTTGGCTGGGTGTTAAGAAGATTCAAGTTCTATAATCTTGGTATGAGTTGGTAAATGCAGGTGATGTCAATCTGGTATCACTTATTATCTTTTCTTCATATATTTGATTATATGTTGGTCACTGAAGAGTCATGCAATATATATTTGAAGACTCCTGCCATCATTTTTGTCAAAAAGTACAACATGCCTTTCATGCTTTGAATTATGCCAAGCAAACTATGACTTAATAATCAATTATATATGCTTGAAAGCTTATCTTGTAGCACATATAATCAATTATGTATTTTGAAGGGCCATGACTTGCAGCACGTTTTAAGAAGCCCTCACATGATTAAAGCTATTTGTTCTTTGGCAAAGCAATTGTTAATTGAACCTTGTTGCTGCACTTTGTATTTGTCTTCTAACTAAACTTGTTAGCACTCCAAAGATTAATTGATTAAACATGCCATCTTTTTTTGTCTGCTAGCTTGTGGTGTGCAAAGCTTAATTCTTTATGTGTTCAAAGCTTAATTCTTTAATATGGATCTCTTGATGATAATGTGGAATATATATTTCATGATGATGCCGAGCCTAGAGATGCTTTGAGAGATGTATGGATGTCAGCAAAGGTACAGATCCAATTGCTTCTGGTTCTTAAATAGAGGTATGATTCATTGGATTGGAGAAGCTACAAGAGCTTAACTTGTCTTCCAACCTGTCGGAGTCAGTGTCTGACACCATTGGACTGCTGCAAAATAAGGTTGTAGGTGTCTTTGGCAACAAGCTCAATTGCTGCTCTTCTTGACTCTTATTTGGCAACAAGATCCTCTAGTTTTTTCTTCATATATATGGTTTATTTAGGAGACTTCAATCTTGTTCTTTTCTTTTGCTATTGTATATGGAGAAGTTTAGGCCATATGTCCCCTTCTCCCTACTCTTTGTACTGTTTTTATCAATAATATTAATGAGAATTTTCTTTTGCTTACCACTGGTATTCTCATTGTGATACTTTTCTAGTGAAGAAACTAATATAGTAATCACTTCTGAACTAGAAATTGAAGCAAAAAGAATGAAGACACAACAATTTGAAATAACAAACTGATGTTATAAATGACTCAGGACATCAGTTCTATCTATAGAACATATGTCTAATACTGACATATAAATCAGTTTCTTATGTAACACGATGTCATAGTAGGAAACAAAATCAGTTTTTTATAAATCAAACGATGTCTAGAGTCATTTTATACATCGGGAGCTTATAAGAAACTGATGTCTAGAGTCATTTTTAACATCGGCTAAAAACCGATGTCTGGGATTTCCCGATCTTTAACATCACCCACTAAGACATCGGTACAATTTTTTTTTAACATCGGTTTCTGGCCGATGTTAAAGGCAAAAATTCTAGTAGTGACAATGGAAATAATATTCTGGGCGGGAATCATAAAAAAAAATATGAAACACCAAATGAACCTGATTTAATATGTGATTGATGGCTGCAGCTTCCTCAGGCTTATTTTCTAATAGTAAACCCTGCGACGAATTTATGAAAAAGAAAAAAGGCATCACGTGAATTAATTGAAACTAGTACCTCAAGCCTAAGAACACAACAACTAGAGATGGTGAGACAAGCTTAAATGTCTAAGTTCTATTATCACTGAAGCAATATTTATCCAGATGTAGAACACCTGTCACTTAACTGCCTATAATAAGGGAGTGCTTAGAAGTAAAAGCTTTACCGAGCAAGTCTTAGCTTAGAAGCCTAGATACCTGAAAACGATATCTGCTGTACCAAGTTGCAAAGGTAAGTCATTCCCCTTTACATCATTTAGCATTCCAGATTTCAGCATTTTATCATATAGCTCCTTCACAGCCTCTGCACTTAACAAGGACAGAGATTACTTCCACCTAAACGTAAACAACAATCTTGAGCAATTTACACCAATTCAAAGCTACAATATACCACATTCCTCATGGTGTCTCTGAAGTCTAAACTCAATGGTGCACAGGAACAAGTAGATGATTGCAATACATTATATTTCCTGGAAATAGTTTCATGATTATTGGCCAAAGCATCAAGTTCTGTAGAGAAAAAAAAAATGAGAAATAGGGGCACATAACAGAGTACATTGATTATAAGAGCTAATTACCTTGACAATGAGGAGGCTATACAATCTGGAATACGCTCAGTAGATGGGGAGAAGCAATATACTTCTCTGTTAGCAGTGTGTCTCTTCAAAGCATGTCTAAACATTTCATTATTTGATGGTACAATTGAAAACTTTACACAACGAAAGCTTGACAAGGTCTTAGTTTAACAACTTGATAACTGAAAGCTTAATATGGTTCATAGTACTAATGACATGAACAATTTAATGACTTTATGTTCTAATCAAATTCCAAAACACCTTCCAAGTCTTTAAGTTAAACAATAAGGTATTTCCTTAACTGCATTTCATTAGATTAAACTTAAATGGAGTTTCAAAGTAATACAACAAAATAACATCTTCCTAGAAGATACTTTTGCAGATTTCCAAGCAAGAACATAACATGGATTTCAATTACATCTAGATATTAAGAAGAAATTGAACCAGCGTGAATACCGAACAGGTGCTTGAGCCTCTTGCATTAGCCACAATACTTGTGCAAAAAATAAATTGTAATGCACAAACTTGTCATTGTGCCAGAAGCTGTATTAACACACACACCAATGAATTGCTTTGTAGAGAATAGAACAAACTATGAAACTAAAAATAAGTACCTGATGAAGACAATAGATTTCAGATTATGACAAGTTTGAGCACTAACCACTATCTTCGTAGCAGCTTTACAAAAAACATTTAATTCCAGTCAAGTTCTGCCAAACAACAATCAAAGTAAGGAAATCCAACTTGAACATTTACAGTTTCAACAATTCAGAGGTGAAGTTGGCTTTACCTTCTTGGTGAAGTTGCCAGGTGTAGAGCCCTGCGTCCTGAAGCTTCAACATCTCTGGCATTGATTCCCTGAGCAATCATTGCACATAAATCTCATCTCTCCATTAGAACTTTGATTTAGTCACTTCTAAAGCAATTTTCGCTTGAAATTTACTTCTAATCATAAAATTGGGAGCAAACACACTCAATTCCGGTGAGAAGTCGAGAAAAAACTAAGAAAATCCATCAGGAATTTGAAAATTAACTGAAATCAACTACCAGAACAAAATGATCGAAATATAAACTCAACGTATGTAACGGAAATTGAACGGAACCGAACGTTTGGAAAGCTTACTCTTATCGATTGCTTCGAAGAGGTCGTCTTCATCATCGATGTCTTCACGTTCGACGAGCTGTAGCTGGCTTTTCTCTATTCGGTTCTGAGGATCATTGCAGTAACGGCGTCAGATTTCTGGATATCGCCTCAACCGTCGGCGGATCTTGCTGCACTGCCGGCATCGGACTCCCAAAATCCAATTTGAAGAGGAGATTTGAGATAATGAGTCTCCGTGAGGACGCGAACAATCTCGGCAGTGCTTCCTCCGTCGCCAGTGTGGTGAAATTCTTGAGCTCCTCAACAAGGCTGTTGAAGGCGGTCCCGCCGGAGAAAAAACGGGCTGGGCGGCGGGGAAAGGGTTGCGAGTGGAGGAGGAGGAACAGCCGCAGTGGTTAGGGTTTTGGGAGCGGAGGAGATTTTAAGAGAGAGAGAGTCTCTGAGAGGGAAGCTCAATATTTGGCCAAAATTTTTGGCGCTTTTCGCAGAATCATGGCATAAAAACAGAGGAAGCCTTTAATACAAACAATATTGCGAGTTTAATGGCGCGCATACGACGCACGCCGTAAAATATATAATTAAAATGTATCATTCACAACGTGCTTTTATTATTCGTCGTAAATAATACTCTTTCACAGCGCGCACTCAATGCACGCCGTAAATTACGTGTCGTGAATGATCAGTTTTCCTGTAGTGAAAGAGGCCCTCCTTAAACTTGAAATTTGAGATGTTTATATTTTTAACATGTAGTTGAACAATCTACACCACTCATTCTCTAGTTACACACACACATGAATCCTATAAAAATTAGTCTAATCGAAAGACGTCTAACCATTTAAGCACCATGTTCGTTTTAATTTATCTAACAAACTAAATCTGTTTACACATTTTCAATCACCAAAATGATTGTGGATTTGGTTGATTTTTTTAGACACAAATTTTGTACAGAAATCTAAACAATCAAAGGTTGAAATCGTTAAATTAGGTTGTATACTAGTGAAAATAATAAAATCTTCAAATTTTTAATTTAAGAAGATCCTCTCTGGAACGGGCCTGTACACACACAGACACACATATATTGACGTATTGAAGTATAAATTAAACATTATTTAGCTAGTTATATTTAACTTTATCCAACTTTGCTATTAAAAATAACTATTATAGTGAAAAATATTTTAACTAACCAAATGTTTTTGTAGGATATTTTTGTGGGTGACTCTGACACCACATCTACAGCCCTAGAGTGGGCAATGTCCAAGGACTAAAATTTTGAAAATATTTTTTCGCCAATATTTTCGTTTTTGGGAGGGTCCGAAATTATCGTGATATACCAGCTACATTTCGATCGATATTTGCGGAATTTCCCGAAATTTCGGGAAATATCGAGATTTCCCGGATATTTTGGTGAAATCAGAGATGATTCCGAAAAATTCCAACAGCCTCTCTCACATGCAAAGTCAAGACAATGGTCCCCACCACGTGCTGACTATTAGTTGGCCTAAAATTCAATCAAAAAGCCACAAAGTCACCAAGGTTCAAACCTTGGTCACCAAGTTGCCATTTAAGAGCCTTAGCCAACTATGCTGCACACTTATATGCGTAATGGTTCCGACATTGTAATATATATTTCATTTTGGATACGAATATGAAACTTTGGTACATGTCCAATCAATAAATAACTTTGAATAATCATTTACATATTGAATAAATTTTACCAAATGTTCAAAAAATTTTACACCAACATTTCAAATTTTAATCTTATAAATAGTTCAAAATTCCATTCACTCTTTGCACCAAAGGAAGCTACAAGTTTCTTTCTTTACTTCTTTCTCCTACTACTTCTTCACTCTAAAATTTTGGTAAGTATAGCTTAAGTATAGATGTTTATTTCTAAAATTTTCAGAGTTGTCGGCGATTCAGCATTTACCATTTCATCTTAGATTATTACAAATTACTATATAACAATGTTTATTCAAGTTTTTCTTTTCATATATAGACAATTGATTAAATAAACATATCTAAAAGTTTCATTTAAAATTTCCATGTTTTTCTTCAAATTTCCATCAGTTTTCTTGATTATTTACCGAAATCGATATATCCTCAATATTTCAGTCGAAATTTCCATTTCCGGGACCATCGATATTTCCTCGAAACTCGATATTTTGGTCATTGGCAATGTCTGAACTTTTAAGAAATCCAGGGGTGATGAAGAAATTGCAAAATGAGGTTAGGGGCATAGTTGGACATAAAAAGAATATAACAGAGGAAGATTTGGTTTGCATGCACTACTTGAAGGCAGTAACTAAAGAGACTTTACGCTTACATCCTCCAGGTCAGTTACTAGTTCCTAGGATATGCAACAGAGATGTGAAAATTAAAGGTTACGACATTAACGCTAATACAGATGTTATGGTTAATGCATGGGCGCTTGGAAGAGAATCTAAATCATATACAAATTCGAAGCAGTTTGAGCCAGAAAGGTTCTTGAATAGTACCATAGATTTCGAATTAATTCCATTTGGTGCTGGCAGACGGGGCTGCCCTGGAATTCAGTTTGCTTTGGTTCTTGAAGAGCTTGCTTTGGCAAATATTGTGCATAAGTTTGACTGGGCTTTGCCTCATAGTGCAAAAGAAGATGATTTGGACATGACTGAATCTACAGGTGTAGTTGTGCGTAGAAAGTATCCTCTTAAGGCAATTGCTACTCTATTTGAGGGGACTCCTAAGAGGGATTCTTCTTTTTAGGCAAAGTTGTCAAATTACTTCCTACTTGGCCATAATTTCACATTTATTTGTAGAACCATCCCTGTATTAAAATTGTAAGTTCATCTTCTTAAGTCAATTTCATCATTTTGTGTCAATTCCAACCCCCCTTCCCCTTAACTATGTGTCGGAGTGATTGCACACAAAATGATTAGTTTGTAGACCAATGACTGTAGGATTGGGGTGCAACCTGAAAATAAGCACTCTACGAGGAAGAGAGGCAACATAGGGTGCACATACTTATGCGGTAATCCAGTGAACAAAGAGTAATCAGACAGTATCCACACAGTAGAAAGTAGTCATTAGCAAATTGTGTGTGTGGATTTGATAGAGGCAGCACTCCCACAGTCCACTTACATAATTTTTAAGCACAGTTTTACCATCCAATTTCAGTGAGCTAGCAAGAGTATGATTTAATATACAACGTACTCTTCTTGTCTACTTACCATTGGTACAGTTGTATAAAGTGCTTTGGATTTTGTTGTAACCTGTAAACAGCTGATATTATTAGCTGTTCTGAAATACCTGACAGACTTGATACGAAGGCCAATATTTGCGAGGACAAGATGCTGTAAAATTTATTGCAATTGATCAAGATACAGGAAACAAGTTACTAATTTTATGAGATGTCGCGATGAGTATGAAGCTGATGCAAGAAGATATCTAGCCTTGGATGAGGCAAACAAATTGTCTACGAATTTGTTGCCTTCCATCATTGTGAATGCAATGGTGTTCCTCCGGTTTTTGGAACGCCATGGTCTACTTGATACCAGGAGTTTAATTGGATGGAGAGCAATGGAAACCTTTCATTGGGTTGTTGAAGAATGTATTAAAATCGAATGAGATAGAAAGCCTCAATAATGATTCAACCTTGGACCTTCTGTTGATAGACCCGAAATGTTTGTGGTGGTAGACGAGATCTAAAGAGAAATTCTATGTGCCAAAAATCAACTGGAATGACGAAGTTGAGCAAAATGGTTTGGTCATTGGAGATCTAGTCCAAGTTTGGTCATTCCGGGGTAACAATAGTCAGAACAAGAATCAACTTCACTTGCCTCCTTTTTCCTTAAAAGTGCTAAACATGAAAATGGAAAAGGTGCAACCGCTAGCTAGCTAAGAGTATGAGTAGCTTGGATGTTGATGGTATCGTAACTAAGAAACAACAATATGGACACAACTCAATGATTCAAAAATGGTAGCCACTTGTCTATAGCGCACTCTGAAGTTTTTCTGGGTAGTAGTATGATCGTAAGTTTATAAATTAAAATTCAATGATCTAGTGAGGTCTCTAGTCTCAGCGATTGGCTGGTGTTCATGACCATCTCAGCTTGCTCCCAAAGTGCCGTTGCCAGAAACACAAGGGTGAGAATCGAACTGCAGTGAAGCCAACACTCAAACAAAAGATATTACTCCGTCCGCCATGTATTTTTTTTTGGGAGCTTGTATTCATATCTCCAACATTGGCATTTAGACCTCCCTATTAAATAGACCTCTAACTTACTTTTACAAATAACCAATATGCTATCTACACCTCCCTAATTTTCTCAAAATGCCCCTCATTTAATGAAATTAATAAAAGATTTTTTTTTTAATGCATATGTTCTAGGTGTAAACGTACAAGTTACATCTTGAAGAAGTTATAGTCGTTTTAGTGGGAGACCTTGCTCTCTCAGTTTCTGGAGATATAAGGGTGATCAAATTGATTTATATTCAACATTTGTAGAAACAGGAGTTCATAATAATGTGGTTATAACCTGGGTGTATCAATGAAGTATTGCAGTTCAAATTGGAAATAAGTACATCATGTGCACACAATAGGTTTTATTATGTAGAAAGCTGATAATATAAAGTAGTAGTTCTCAACTCTCAAGTCACCCCTCAAATGTGGATAGACTTCTGGAGTAGAGTAATAACAATCATAAAAGCAAATCTATTATTACATTTTTCCTTTTTCTTTTTGTTTGACAGAGGCATAGCGTTTGGAACCATGAAGTTTGTTCTATTAGGTGGGAATAGGGTTTAGCTCGTCTCTCTCAATAGTAACTCTTCAACCCATCAATCTACTCTTAATTTCACCAAAATTGTATTGGGTTTCCTTCAGTTTTGTGAATTTTATATCCATGGATCCACGTTTCTCTAAAATTTCCAATTTCAATGGTTAAAACCTTTTGGTCGATATGTTGAGTGAGTACCCAAGTTCTCTCTCTCTCTCTCTCTCTCTCTCTCTCTCTCTCTCTCTCTCTCTCTCTCTCTCTCTCTCTCTCTCTCGTGTTTTTATTAATAATTTGACATGAGTTGACAAAGCTAATTAACTATCACTTGAAAAAATAGAGAGATCCAAATGCTAATTTTAAAGGTATAAATAGAAGCTCAAAAAAAAAAATTGCGATAAGCTTTTATTTGAAGTCATTTTAGACACCGCTTCCAAGATTGCTCAATTAACTAACTAAATAAAACGATGAAATAAGAGCACAAAAAGACTTGCATAGAAATTCTACGTGCCAAAAACTAACTACAATGACAATGTTGTTGAGCAAAATGGTTTAGTCATTGCGCGCGAGCTAACAATGGTCGGAACAAGAATCAACTTCACTTGGCTCTTGCTGTGTTCCTAGGTGGATATGATCTGGTTTGGGTCTTTTCTCGGTATAAAATCAATAAACATCAAATTGGGACTTTTGATGTTTGGTTCCAACAATTAATAGCAACATGTACTACCAGGATTGAAAAGAAAAGATTACTCACCATTTTAAGCTTCATCTGCTGGAACATTTGGAAGTCCAGGTGTGCATATTTCTATCAGAAGAAACCCCTTCACCTTCTCCACATAGTTAAATCCATCTCGGACCAGGTATCGGAATTTGTTGAGGCTCGTTCTCCATCTCTGCCAGCCTTAATTCCGGAGCCTGTCGTTGAGCCCACTCAGCATGTTTGGAAGCCCCCTCCATGGCCCCTTGTGAAGGTGAATTGTGATGCGGCTTGGGCTGCCCCCCACTTTGCTGGTTTGGGTGTGATCATTCGAGACAGTATAAACTCAGTGTTGCGTGGGGCTACTTCCCGAGCTATATGTGCCTCGGTGCCCATTGCGGAAGCTGAAGCAATATCGACAGGGGTTGAACTATATCCATGAACCTTAAGGTGCGTTTGGATGAGAAAATTATAAAATCCGTAGGAATTTATAAATGATGGAAATCTTTAATTCCATCAATCTAAAATTTCATTAATTGCAATTTCTATTGTTTGGTTGCATCTATTTAGGATTTGAAATGTGTAATAAATTAAGAAAGTTTAAAACAAATAAAAATATAAAATAGAAAAAAGTCTTGTTTTGGAAATAAAAATTGAATACTGCAAGAGTGTGTTTGGATGAGGGAAAAAATGATGGAATTTAATTGAAAGTGAGGATTTCATAATTCCTAAAAGCCAATTCCCTCGTTTGGCATTATCAGATTGGAAATTTTAAATTTCTCTGTGGAAAAAAACGAAGGAATTCGTTATTTAAATTCCTCACTTCAATTTCCACCAAAATAGGTGTCATTTACATTCTCCTTTGCAGTATTCAATTTTTATTTCCAAAACAAGACTTTTTTCTATTTTATCTTTTTATTTGTTTTAAACTTTCTTAATTTATTACACATTTCAAATCCTAAATAGATGCAACCAAACAATAGAAATTGCAATTAATGGAATTTTAGATTGTTGGAGTTAAAGATTCCATCATTTATAAATTCCTACGGATTTTATAATTTTCTCATCCAAACGCACCCCAAAGGAATTCGTAAATGACACCTATTTTGGTGGAAATTGAAGTGAGGAATTTAAATAACGAATTCCTTCGTTTTTTTCCACAGAGAAATTTAAAATTTTCAATCTGATAATGCCAAACGAGGGAATTGACTTTTAGGAATTATGAAATCCTCACTTTCAATTAAATTCCATCATTTTTTCCCTCATCCAAACACACTCTAAAAGAGTGATTTTCGAATCAGACTCCAAAGCAATTATTTCTAATCTGAAAAATCTATCTACAAGAAGGGACTGGCATACCTTTCCAATTCTATATCGGATTAGGAATCGCTGTTCTTTCTTCGATCAATTTAGTTGGGAATGGGTTCCCATGAAGCGAATCGAGTTGCCCACTGTGCAGTCTCGCTTGCCAATAGGACGGTGGGTCTGATGAGATGGGCGTCACAGCCACCACCATCCTTGACTCTGGTCTTGAGAAATGACGGGCTGCCTTGCCCACATTCGGCAGAGCTGAGAAGCTAGGCAGTGGCCTTTGCTTCGTCTTTTGTGTTTCTGGGTGTTTCTTTCCTATTTCTATTTCCGTTTTGGAGTTAGAAGGAAATCACCTTCTCTTTAAGTTTGTATCTGGGCCTTTAGCTGTTTAGCTGGGTCTTTTGAGTTAAGGTTCATAACATTCATTCAAAACTCAAGCCATAACAGCACTTACATATGTTTTCAGGTAAAAAAAAACCATTGCATATATTATGGTGGCAAAATATTACTAATAGTCACTGAGTTTTGACCTGTTTGATCGACACTTAACTCACTGACATTTCAAAAATATCACTTAACACACTCACATTTAATATTATCTTACACTTAACTCACTATCATCAAATTTTCCGTTGGAAGCCGTTAAAATTGAGGGTATATTTGTCAAAACAATTAAAAATATATTCTTAACTTTAAACTTTTTTCCTTCTAGCTAAATTTACTAGATTTTTTTTATATCTCTGAAATTTCTAATAGAAAAGGATTTTTTTTTTAAATATTTGTCATTTTTTTTAGAAAAAAAAATTCAAGTTAGAAATGCATTTTTTTAGTGTTTAGATAAATACACCCTCAATTTTAACGTCTTCTAATGGTAGAATTAACGATAGTGAGTTAAGTGAAAGAATAATGTAAAAGTGAGTGAGTTAAGTGATATTGTTAAAAATACAGTGAGTTAAGTGTCGAATGGGTCATAACTCAGTAACCATTTATGATATTTTTCCATATTTGGGTACCACTCATTTAACATCCAATCTTACTTATTTAAAAAATAATAATAATAATAAAATATATATATATATATATATATATATATATATAAAAACCATTGCTGACTAAATGGTCCTATGACCCCATAACTTCCAGTTGGATCCCAGACATAAAAGTCAAGGCCCAACTCAAGGACCCAGGAATGGATTAAAATCCCTCCAAAGCCGAAAGGCAAAGCCCTTTATTTTCGGTGGACGTCAAGACTCGGGACTCCTGTCTTGGCCCCGGTGACTAGAACAACAACATCTAACGCCCCCACTTCCACCAGTAGCAGCGCCGCCTCACTATATCCAGGTCCATGCCAAATCTGCATCTAGTATTCGAACCATACCCATTTCCAATCCGACATCAAAGTCTTACTCCATCCCTGAGCAATTTGAACCTGTGCGTACCTATACCAACATCTAACAATCAGGGCACTGGCGGATCCACATAGTTGATGGGGAGGGCTCAAGCCCGTCCGAAATATTTTCTATATATAGTATCATAAAAAATGTTGTCGTCTTGATGTTGAAGCCCACCCGAAAATAATTAGGGACCAGTCTCCAGTCTTCTCTTCGTCCATTCCATTACTCATTAGAAATTGAGCCCTCGTTTTCTTCTTCTCTCAGGTTTCCCACTCTCGTTTCTATAACCTATTAGTCATCGCTTGTTCTCTTCCAAATACTCTCACCTCCTGGCCTCCGTTGACGTGAATACAACACGATACTTCTTACATTTGTACATAGTTGTACTGGAAAAAAAATTTGGCCTTCGCCCGAAAAAAGACACTTGAATATGTAGCCCACCCCATTTTCGAATCCTAGATCCCCCACTGAATCAGGGTTTCTCCATGGTGATTCTGTGCCAAACTGGTTTCTCCAGTATGACTTTCAATTTGGGGTTCACACTGACCTTTTAAGTCTTCCTCTGCGCGAGCGCCAAACCGGCCACGATCATCTCCGCCTTGTGTTCAAGACCAAATCTTGTGTGGATCAACTAGAGGGATTCACCCACGAACAATCTCGCTAAGAACAAAATCCCAAAACGGAGCAATATGTAGGTTCTTCGACAAACATTGACGTTGGACTTCATAAAAACATCTTGTTTTATATTCATAATCTTTCACCGCTTGATATCTTGAGAATTCATATAGGAAGTCCATTTCAGATGCCCAACTTCATCTGCCAAATCACTAAAATGCCCTCAAATCATTATCAATCATAGCAATTTTTTTTTTTTAAATAAAGGCTGGTTGCGGCCGCCCTCAAGTCTTAATTGATGAAACTGATGACTACTGAGTGGGGGACATAAAGCATAAACCTCATATTACAATACACATCAAGAAGACCTCCCAAATAATAACAGGAGTCTCCACTACTACAATGCATTCGAACATGCACCAAGTAGCAAAGAGTGTCATATTGACTGCTCCATTTGCTTTACAATAATTGTGGCATATCGGAAAGTTAAAGCAATGTCATAAAACTAATAAAATAGCTTTCCTAATATGCTGACGACAAGAAATAATTCTGCCGACACGACATTTCATCCTGCCACTAGAAGGTGTCACCTACTTCATGATATGCCCCCTCACTAGAGATAAGACATATTGAGTATGCAGCCTGGTACAGAGCCGACATGACCTTACCAAGAGTTGGCAGAGATTTATTGTAAATAAATTACACCTAAACTTGAAACAAATTATCAAAACTACATAATACATACATTAAGCCCTGCAACAGAGGCCCAATGACTGAAGAGAGGCCCACCATCCATGCTAGGTCCACGATCTATGCCAGGTCCAAGATCCATAGTACCCAAGGCCGTCGACCTTTCCCGGTCGGAAAGGCAGCACAGCAACCTCCGAATCACCCCGCAATTGAAACTCGGCCAGAACCAGAGTCCGGAACCCACCACTGTCGATCTTTGCTGCCGCTAAATCACATAGACATCCAAGCGGTCCCTTCACTGCATGCGTGCATACATGAAACACCACCACCATCGAGACTGGATTGCATACTGTTGCACCACTACAGCCTGAACTGGAGTGCAGCCTAGAACGCCATCCCCCTTCCCCAGGCTTCCACGATTGTGGTGGAATGCAGATCCAATCTTTGAAAGTCGGAATCAGCAGTTGTAGATGGTCCCGTAGAATACCGCAAGTCCTCACTCGTTCCTCCCCGCTCCGGCCTCGAAACCACCTTGGACCTTGACTGGTGGACTGAGATTTTATACCTATCTGTCCAATGACGACGTCACGAAGACGTGCCGCCGGACAGAACATGGGAACACAATGGTTCGACGCCTCTTAAAAACTCCGATAAACGCGGAGCCAAAGCTTGATGAAGTCTTTTGGGGACGCAGAAGTCAATCATAGAATTCTTAACAACAACAAAACTAGTAAATATCCAATTAATTAATTATGAAGTTAAACTTACACGAAAGTGAAATACAATTTAAATTCCTACGTTAATTATGAAGTTAAAACTTGTAGATATTGATTACAGAATTGGAATTTGCAGATACAATTTATTTCCTATATTTTCTTCATCATGAAAGTGACAATATATGGAGGCTACTTCACAGTTATATAAACCTACACGAGTAACACGACTGGCTTCTGTTTCTTAAGAAAGAAAGATTAACACGACCTAGTGGGAAAGAAGATATTGCAGATTTCACCAACATAAAAAGCCCATCGAATCATTATTAGAGCACTAATCCTAATCCTATATACATTGTGTCAGCATTCTCATACGTGAAATTCAAGCAAGCCAAAGATGCAGACAATTTCCGGAGGAGAATCGAGGACCCAATAAAACCAGCGGACCTCCAAGTTGGCGTTTGACTGCATGATCTGCATTAAGCTCATCGTCGGCAAGCTTCGATCGAGAGAGAGAGAGAGAGAGAGAGAGAGAGAGAGAGAAGAAGAAGAAGAAGACATGACTCACAGCTATCAATCAAACGGTACGCGCGTGACTGTTGGGTGAAATAGAGATTTTGCTGATGCCAGTACTAGTAAAAAAAGGCAACCAATACTCTGGTTTAATTCCACCGAGTTTCACACTGATTATATCAGTTGCTTTTGTGAAGCATTACACGCTAATGAGCTTTCAAATTCACACTGATAATTAGCGACGGTACGTGACTGTTGGGTGAAACAGAGATTTTGCTGATGCCAGTACTAGTAAAAAAAGGCAACCAATACTGGTTTAATTCCACCGAGTTTCACACTGATTATATCAGTTGCTTTTGCGAAGCATTACACACTGATAATTAGCCCACAATAAGCTTAAATGGATCCCACAATAAAATTTATCGATCGTTATGTGTGACTTACCATCAGTGGCGGATTTAGGATCCGAAAATGGATTAGGCTAATTATTATTTAAAAAAAAAAAAACTATAGAATACAAGGGGACATAAAATACAAGGTGGGGACATAGAGCCTGAACTCTAGATTATAATAAATAGGGTAAAATCTTTATATGGTACCTGAACTATCACAAAATGCACTTTTTGGTACCTACAAATGTTTAGAGAGTCTAGTGGTACCTGTATTGTCCCTCT
>LYNE01003495.1:14394-31951 GCA_001662545.1 Rosa x damascena | reverse complement strand
AAAAAAAAAAAAGTTGGCCGGAGGTTAAACTTAATCGGCTTATTTCTTTTCTGAATCTGAACAGACTAGAAAGAGCAAAGTATCTTGAAATTTTGCTCAGGTTCAACCTTTAAATTTTCCTATATTTTCGTGAAAATTTTTACAATATTCTCTATATATGCTCCTAAGTACACATACATTTCTCTGGTTCTTAACTCACATACATATTCATGCAGGAGGATTCGAAGTACAACTAAGATAAGTGAAAGATGAAAGTGGCTTTGATTGGTTCTGGTATTAGTGGTTTGGTCTCAGCTTATTTTCTTGCAAAAGAAGGCGTTGAAGTGGTTCTATATGAGAAAAAAGACTACCCGGGTGATCATGCCTGGACTGTCACATATGATGGTGTTGATTTGGACCTTAGTTTCATGGTCTTCAATCATGTAAGTAGCATTCTAGTTGTTCTCTGAGTCCCTTCCTTAATTCTGCAAATATATTTTTATTATCCGATTATTAACCATATGCTTGTTTTGGTACTTTTTTACTTGAATTTGAACATAATGTTAATGTATGCAGAGAGTTAGTTTTATATGTTAGATCAGCTGTGCAACTTCTATAAACACAATCCTTACACTTGCACTAGACAGTTTATACTAAACTCTAACCAATACAAAAGAAGCTTCAATGATCCAGCTTTCTTCATTAACTGGTCAATGTTAATTCTCCTCATCATCCTCACAAAAAACCTATCAATTACTACAAAATAAAATACATATGAATAACGTTGATGTTGGTTTGTGGACTCGTGGAATGAAAATTTAAAATTGTAATGTAGGTAATGTATCCAAATATGATGGAGTTCTTTGAGAGCCTTGGAGTTGATATGGAGCATTGGACTCACTCCTTCTCAGTGAGTTTAGATAAGTACGGGGATGTGAATGGGGTAGTCGAAATAGTCTCTGAAGCTTGTTTGCAGAAAACAAGAACTTGTTCAACCCATACTTATGGAAAATGCTTCAAGAAATCACCAAGTTTGAACATGATTTGATCAGGTAAGTAACTTGAATGGTTTCTGAAATGCATGCCATGTCTCAAAATGTCCTGTTGCGATCAACTGTGCTATGATCAGCGCGCCGCCACGAAATCCTAACAGTGGGAAATCATATAGCGGCACCGGATATCTTTGAGGACCCTAGGGATGAGGAGAAGATGTCAAAAAAGAGCCTGTCAACCCAGAAACATCCTTAAGGATTATCAGCATATCCGACCAGCACCCTAATCGGACAATCCGCATCGATACTCAGCTAGATCCGGAGGTAGCGGCCGAACTCACCCAGTTTCTAAGTGATAACGCCGCCGTCTTTGCATGGTCCTACGCTGACATGCCAGGCATCTCCCCCAAGATCATCACACACAAATTGAGTATCAAACCATCCGCCTACCCTATCAAGCAGTGACGAAGGGCCTTTGATGAGGAGAGATACCGTGCGATAGGGGAAGAGGTTGCTAAGCTCCAGAGCATTGGATTCATCCGCCAAGTAAATTACCCTCAGTGGATTTCCAACTTGCTCATGGTCAAAAAACCCAGTGGAAAGTGTCAAATGTGTGTCGACTTCAAGGGTCTCAACAAGGCATGCCCCAAAGACAGTTTCCCACTACCTCGCATAGACCAACTGGTCGATGCAACCGCTGGGCACGAGCTACTCAGCATGATGGATGCCTTCTCCGGCTACAACCAGATCAAGATGCACCCTGGTGACCAAGAGTGCACCTCCTTCACCATCGATAAGGGCCTATACTGCTACAATGTCATGCCTTTCGGTCTGAAAAACACCGGTGCAACTTACCAGCCGTTGATGAAAGCTATGTTCGCTGAGCTTCTAGGAAAAATCATCGAGGTCTACGTAGAGGATATGTTGGTAAAGAGCATAAAGGCCAGCAGACACGTGGCAAACCTCATAATTATATTCGCCATTCTCTTAGCCTACGGTATGCGCCTTAACCCAGAAAAATGCTTCTTCGGCGTCACCACCAGAAAATTTCTAGGTTACATAGTCAGTGAGCGGGGTATAGAGGCCATCTTCAGACTCAATGATAGATGTCTCCTATTTTTCAAAGTCTTGAAGACAACCCACAAGAAAGTCATCGACTGGAACCCAGACTGTGAGACAGCATTCCAAAGCTTGAAGGAGTACTTTGCAGCAGTTCTGCTCCTCTCTATCCCAGTGTAGGGAGAAACATTGTATATATACCTAGAGGTATCACAAACAGCGGTAAGCTGCGCCATTATCCGGCGGGAGGGCCAGGATGAGCTCCCCGTATTCAACGCCGGCAGAGGCATGAACAGAGCCGAAACAAGATATCCCCCCCCTTGGAACAGCTCGCTCATGCACACATCGTCACCGCTAGGCGCCTCCGTCAGTACTTTCAAGCCCACACAATTCATGTCTTAACAAATCAACTGTTGAGGCAGGTAATGCAGAACCCTGAGCACTCGGGGCATCTCAGAAAATGGGCCATCGAGCTCAGCGAGTTCAACATTGACTACAAACCAAGAACCACCATGAAGGGCAGGCGGTGGCGGACTTCATTGCTGAACTCACTGAGCGACAGGTTGAAACTAACATAGAGGCAGAGCCCAGCATAGAAATGATAACCGCTGAGGGACCAACCTCCCAGAAGTCGGACTGGACGGCTCATCTTGTGCCAAGGCTAGTGGCGCCGAAGTCATCTTGATAGGGCCAAGGGGATAGAACGTAGAATACACGTTAAAATTCAAATTCAAGGCCTCAAACAACATGGCGAAGTACGAAGTGCTCATCGCAGGCCTACTCCTCGCCATCGACTCAGGGCTGACAATGTCAACATATTCAGCGACTCCCAGCTTGTTATTAACCAGGTCAATGATAGTTTCCAGGCCAAGGACCAACAGTTGGCGGCGTACTTGGGATACATCAAAACGCTCCTAAAAAAATTCAAATTTCACACCATCACACAGATCCCCAAAGAAAAGAACGCCAAGGCTGATTCACTAGCAAGACTAGCAACCCCTCAGCCACACCAAAGTCCAGAGGACACAAGGGTGGAGTGTCTTGACAGACCTAGCATCACAAAGACCCTAGCGGAGATCTTCAACATTGAGGTCAATCCCAGTTGGATGAACGAGATCATCGAGTACAAGAGCAATGGAACATTGCCAAAGGACAAGGTCGAAGCACCACAGCTCAAGCGGAGAGCAACCCGCTACAACATCCAGAATGGTAAGCTTTACCGCCAGGGGTTCACCCACCCCAACCTCCGATGTCTAACCCCAGATGAGGGAAAGGTCGTTCTAGCAATGATACACGACGGGGAATGTGGAAACTACTCGGGTGCCAGATCCTTGGTCAATGGCACAATGCGACAAGGCTACTTTTGGCCTACGCTCGGCTACGACGCCATAAGGATATCGAGATCTTGCCATAAATGTCAACAGTATGCTGATCTCTTACATGCCCCGGCGGAACCACTGTCGATCATCATTGGTCCATGGATTCAGTCCACATAGGGCTTGGACTTAATGGGAAAATTCCAAACCGCCAAGGGCCAGTTCAAATACATCATTGTTGCAATCGACTATAACAGCAAGTGGATAGAGGCGGAGCCACTGATCGCAATCACCACCGCCAAGGTAACTCACTTCCTCTGGAAGAACATCTATTGCCTCTATGGTGTCCCCCACACAATCATCATAGACAACGGCACATAGTTCAACAACAAGGAACTCATATCTTTCACCGCTAACCTGGGCACCAGGATGAGTTTCGCATCTGTCGCTTACCCCAAACCAACGGCCAGGTCAAAGCAGCAAACAAGATAATCAAGAAACTGCTAAAAAAGAAACTCGACGACGCCAACGGTTTCTCGGCTGAGAAGCTTCCGGAAGTTCTGTGGGCCATTAGAACTAACCTAACTTCCGCCACTCGTGAAACACCATTCTACATGATGTTCGAAACTGAGGTCGTCCTACCCATTGAGGTAACTCAACCTACCGCTAGGGTCAAAGGCTACTGCCCTGAGACCATTGGCGAGGGCGTCAACCTCAACAGAGACCTCCTAGAGGAAAAACGACACAAGGCCTATTTGCACAATTTGCAAAACAAGCAGCGGGTATCGCGTTTCTACAACGCCAGGGTCAAAGCCCGTAACCTCCAACTGGGGGACTAGGTAATGAAGGAAGTCATTCCACTGCCAACAACACTCCGCCCAACTTGGGAAGGTCCATACAAAATTGTGGAAGTCGTTAGCCCCGGAAACTTCTACTTAATTGACAAGGACGGCGTCACAACGACCCACCATTGGAATACCGAGCACCTTCGATATTACTACAAGTAGTCATACCGAGGCCCTAGACCATCTTGGCTTCGCTAAATTTTTGACTCAATATTTAGCTAAGGGAAGCTACCCAACGGGTACAACCCCGCTTTTTGTGAACGCTGACATATCAGCTATTAATGAAACGAGGAATTATTCAAACCATTGTCGCCAAGTCCAAGCACAAGAATCAACTGGCAACCCCAACAATATTCGGCGGACTATGCCCGCTACATCATGCACTTGGAACAATTTTAATCCCTTTAATGCTTCATTGAGTCACAAAACAGCAGTCAAAACTCTAGCGGTTCAGAAATATGCAAACAATGCAATCAGCAAACGTATCCACACTTGGAAAAATTTCAGAAACAAAATACCAATTGCATTTTAGGGGTCGGGACTCCCTGCCCAAGAATATTGTTGAATACAAAGGCCTTAGCGGCGCTAAAAAAAAAAAAGAAAGATAAAGGCCTCAGCGGCACTACTTCAGGCTGTGGAGCTATCTTCATAAAGTAGGGGCATCAGCGACTGTTGTTGCTCGGACTGGCAGCTCGTCTGATCGGTCCCACGAGCGGTAGGGCTCGGCCTTATAATGGTACCATCCGCTCGGGTGTGGGGGCCAGAAAGCCATCACAGGAGACGTCGGACTGAGTAGGAGGCGGGGTTTGCTGAGAGTTGTCCACCGGATGCACACCGCTCTCCCCACTACCTGAACGGGCAACCTCAGCCTCGGCGTGAACCACACCCTGTGCGGGCAGTGCGTTCTGACTGGACAACCCAACGGGCTGGAACTCCTTGACCCAGTCAATGGCACCCATTTGCTGCAGCAGCTGCATATTGGTAAGAGGACCGGCCTTTGCCGCCTCAGTCAACGCTTTCTTGTACTCTGCCAACTGCTGGAACTCCTCCACAGCTGCAGACGCCTCACGATTCCCCTCCGCTCCCAAACAAGCAACCTCATCCTCCAGCCTCTTCACCGCAGCAGACTTAGCAGCCAAATCCCACTGAAGGATCTCAACTTTTTTCACCTTTGCCGCCACTTGATCCTTCAACAGGGCTATGTCTTGCTCCATCCTGGAGACGTGGTCATTCCTCTCCACGTCCCGCTCAACAGCGACAAACAGCTTGCCACAGGCATCAGCGGCATCACATTTTGCCTTGATCAGGTGCAGCTCCGCATCCGCCAACCTGTCCTTGGCCTCCACCATCTCCTTCTGGAGACCCTCGACCTCCTCCCTAAGCTGCCGCTCCACCCGGGGCTGCTTTGAGGCTGCCAAGAACATCTCATGTAGCCCAACGGACAAGTGCCCGAAGGCCGAGCTGTAGGGCGACTGCTCAATGGCGGTTGAGCACACGATTCCCTCCAGCCCTCTGAAACCCAGCTTCGGTTTCGTCAGGAATTCAGCATATGCGGCAAATGAGTCGAGGTCGCTCTTCTACACCTCCAGCCCAGCAGTCACAGCCCCCTTCGAAGCGGCCTACCTTGCCTTCTTCCGCCGCTTCCCTTGGTGCACCACCTGTGCCACACTAGTGGCGACAGGGAGTGCTCCCATCTGTGGCTCAAGCCCTGCAATAGTCACTAGCTCCCTTGTGGGTGCCACTCTCTCCTTCGATCCACGCCTGATAGAGGGCACCCTCTCTTTCTACTGCACTGGCGCAACAGGGACATTGCTTCCGCCAGCCCCCACCTGCACCATGGGAGAACCGTCGGGGCTAAGGTGTGAGTGATGCGGCATCGGTAACACCACGGGAACCTCAGATAGGCTCAGCGCTAATGTCTGAGGGTCGACGTTGGTCTTTTGAGCCTCTAGCCCAGAGGCATACATGCTCTCCAGGAAATTGTTGATCTCTGCACGGTCCATGGCTTTTTCGAACACCTCGCGGCTCACTCTGTTACCCGGCGAAGAGTGTACGAAAAACAAACAGGTTAGCTTGACGACAATCGAACTAAGGCATACATTAACAGAAGGTACTTACCAAGGGCTCGTGTCAACTGCTGATCGACCAGCAGCTCCCAACCGGTAAGTAGGCGGAGATCTAGTAAGTTGCGGTTCTGCCAGCAGCGGCTGATCCTTGCCAAGCGGCACTCTTCTTCGTACATCAGGCTATAGCGTAGGCCCGCTACACAAAAACAAACAACGAAGTGGTCATTACAATAGAGAATTATTAAGCAACAAAAGCAACTCTAAACGGCGGCAGACCGACAACCTCAGATAGGTTGGAATTCCGACTTAATCTTGAAGGTCGGCTCTCCATCGTTCAACCCCGCTTGGTATTCCCAGCCGATGGTGGCAACTGAGAAAGTCCCCAGCCAGAGTGACATGGAGTCCTTCAAGTTCTCGATTAGCTTGGGCGCCCCCTGGAAGTGACTCCGATTCACTTGTCCGCTGCATCCTTAACGCTTCACGTACACCAACTCGTAGAAGTGCAGTACCTCCGCCACAGTTGGACCCTCACAATCGGACAGACGCCAAAATGAATTGAGCGCCATCAGCAACCGCCACATATTTGGGCAAATTTGCCCAAAGGCGATGCCAAATTCACAAACCAAAATCTAGAGGTTTGGCAGCAACGAGAATGTCACTCCCCGGAGGAAGATCGACTCATGCACGACAGCATGCCCTGCTGGCAGGAACGACGCCCTCTCATCCTTCAGCGGTGGTCACAGTTTCACAATGCTTGGCAGGCGGAACACCCTCTTCATGTGGTTGACGGCGGCCACCGTCATCGGCCCTCCCGCCTTGTCAACCACGGTACCGTCGCAGAGAACCCAGGCTGACTCAACTTCTTCCCTGCCAGCCTCTCTTACCCTATCAGCAGAGCCGCTAGCGGCGCTATTACTTGCCAGCCTATCCTCCAGCCTTTTGCGACTAGCGACATCCTCTCCTGCCCTAGAACTCTTAGGACGACCAGCACGACCCATGGAAACTTCCCAGGGTATGGTCTGTAGTGGTACAATGTCTAGCAATTGGGACCAAGAGATTCCTGCAGGGACAAACGGACGCAACAAGTCAATAAAAACCCTATCTGCCACGTTGAGCGACTCGTCAGACCCGGAATCCTCACCGCTTGAAATCTCTATGCCGCTAGCCATCCCAAAACCCTAAAAACCCAAACCAGTCAGTTCTTACAAGATCTAGACTGTCCCTTTACCACTTACACCTAGGAACATCAAGAACAATTGCTGGCAAATACCAAAACAAGAACAGAACACCTATATACTCAAAAACCCAGATTCAACCATCCAGCAAACCCCTAAACCCCAACTCTCTACCAAACACCAAAACCCATCCCCAAAACTCACTTTACACACCCAGATCACTCCAGGGAGGAACAGAGTACCCCAAATCTGAAAAAACCCATAAACCGACAAAAACAAACACAAATCCAATAAAATAAGGATGGGATTCATAATACCAACCTTAAAGATGAAGACTTGGGTGCAACCAAAGACGCTTATCTTCACTAATGGAGATGTTCGTGCTTCAAGGATCGACAACTTCACGGAATCGCAGCAATCTTCTTCTCGGACCCAGGGTAAAGCTTGAAGATGACGACACTAGATAAAAGGTATGAAGTGTCAAACCTTCGGATTTCCCTCTCTTTTATGTCAACATCAAACTAATCCATGCCGTCCGCTGAAAAACGACATCGCGCCACAACCATACACGTGTCCCACAAACGCACTTACTACTGGATTAACCGAGGCAGTGTCTCGGTTACAAAATCAATAATTACTCGCATTAATGACGAGGTGACGGGCGTGCTGAAGAGACGTTATCGCACACACTAATCCAATACATGTAGGCCACGTGTCGGACCCCATCACACGAAGCATTTGTCCAAGATAACCATCGAGAAGGAAAATCGCCAATCATCGAAGCATTAAGCGAGATAGTCTCCGCTAAGCGCAACTCCGCTAGCGGAACTTCTCCATTTCCATCTTGCAAGCGATAGTTTCCGCTAGGCGCAACTCCGCTAGCAGAACTTCTCCTTTTCCATCCTGAAAGTGATAGTCTCCGGTAAGTGCAACTCCGCTAGCAGAACTTCTCACTTTCCGTCTTCCAAGCGAGCCAGTCTCCTCTAAAGCGCAACCCCATTAGCGAGAATTCTCCATCAACACCAGGGAAGACCGGCACCGCTGACAGCAACGCCATGCACCAGGCTACCGCCAGGGAGGTCCTCTCAACATTGCCAGCCACTTATCATCAGCAGAGGGACTTCCGCCAGCGGCGATTCCCTAGGCCACGCCTCACTTTGACAACTACCGTAACGCGGCGTTGCAGTCAAAACATGGTCCTCCGGGACAGGTAGGGGGATGCGTCAACAGTCTTCAAGGCCTTGATCAGGCATGTTGACCCCCGCCACTTGGGTATCAAAGATTGGGTTCGTTACCCAACACCCTCTGCTCAGCGCAGCTCCCTTCAAAAAACAATACACCGGCCAAACGGAGGTCTATCGTAGCCGAGGAGTGGGGGACTCCCTAGGGGGCCTAGCAAGGGCCCACCCGAAAGGGTATGAAGCGCTTACTCAGTAAGTCCATGGTTGACAACGCATTGACGCTAATTATGCTTTTGCAAGACTGGCGGAAGCAACGCTTTGAACCGCTAGGCAACTCCCCAACCAAGATTGCCCTCCTTGACTAGGGACTTGGGGGACTTGTACTTACATAGGAATTTGCTAGCATAATTAGCTATAATGAGCCACGCTCATGCTACCACTAGCGATACCAACTCCCGCCAAAGGAGTGACCTACGGGAACACAGCCAAGCAGGCTACCGCCTGAGCCCCGGCGTGCCCCCAGATCACTGCTGACGCGCCACCACGCGTCGCTGCAAGAAAACATCAGAAGCTTCAGAAGCTGGGGACTGAAGCATATCAGTCCTACATCGAAAACATGGAGAAGATCAGCTCTCTCCTCACCTATAAAAGGTCCTCTCCTCTCTCCTCATTAATTACGCATTTAATACCTATCTATTGTTACTTTGTCAACATAAATACATTGACTAACTTAGGCATCGGAGAAGAGAAGACCACCCAGTGCGGTCTCCCTCTGATGTCATCTGTATTTTACTTAACAGGTAGCGGGAAATGAGAATATCATAGGTAGCGGTCCGCCCATCGGACCAGCGTTAATAAAGGTTTAGCTACCGCTGAACTTTAAGCATTAATAGATGTCATATTGATGCCTCTATTTGATTCACAGGGATCTCTGGAAAGAAGCATACTTGGGTTCATAGTGGCTGATAGTATAGCAGAAAAATAAACATGAATTTGGAATATACTAGATAGTAATGTTTGTTTATTTATTTAGGTTGGCTACCTATGATCTATCTGAGCTGCAAATTGAGGGTGATGGAAATTAGGTTCAATACCAGACATATATGTCACCTTAATTTATTTGTTTGCTTGGATTAAGTCAAACATACTGCACCTATGATTTGTAATATACTTAGTCAACATGTTGCAGTTTCGAGCAATAGCTGATTAGTTTTTCGCAATCCAGATTACCATAAGCATGTTAGAAAGCAGGTATGACTGATCAAAGGCATCTACTTCATTCCTCATGTGAGCTCTTTCCCCTGATAGGCATTTCTTTACCTTGCTTTAGTTACTGTTAGGCAAAATTAATACCATAATTTTCAAAACAAAATAAATAGTCTTTGTGAGCTTAAGAGTTTTACACTATGATGGAAGGCAAACATTTATCAGATATTCGAGTGTTTTTTCACTTATCTCAATGTTTACTTCAACGCTAACAGATCACTTTTAACTTGCTTTGGTACATGTGTGATAATTCATATATGTAAGCGCGCACACACACACACACTAACATGCAAATTTCAGCAGTTAAATTATCGCCTTAAGCAGGAAACACATCTCACTTTATTTTATTTCTTGGCAATAGTTTACATTTCAATTGGCAAAATAAATATACATTTATAGTTCATCATACCTCTTCTGATAGCATATCTGATTCATATTTTCTACAAGTCTGCTTTTCTAGTTGATTATCCAGGTTTGACTAATCTGTGAATGTCAAGCAGCTTGAGAACATATTGTGATCCATTTCAACTTCCACTATCAGATACCTTATCCGCAGCAAAGTGCGGGCACACTTTCTAGTCACTATTACACAATGGAGAATGTTGATGTTGTCCGGGCAGAGTGGGCAATGTATGTTCTTAAGTTCAAAGATAACTAGTAGTTGGAGATATGTAGCATCAACTTTTGGACATGCATAGTTGATATATATATATATATATATATTAAGCCAGATTTTGATTGCAGTACTGCTAGCTATTTTGCTATGTTTAGTTGGTTGCCCAGATTGTGTAGTGCTTCTAGTTTATTAGCAAGCAGTACTACATGCATATATTTTGCAGGCTGCCCAGATTAGTAGATATGGGCCATTTAGAACTGATGCTGATGATTAGGTTTGTGTACATAAGGCAATGATGGATTAATGGAAATTGCAATGAATAATTTTGGATGTGGATTTTATGGTTTCAGGAATAGCCAATTTTAATTTCCAGAATGCATGCATACCATTTGTAACACGGGACTACTAAAATTTTTTGTCTCAAAATGCAAGCTACAACAAAAGCACACCAAAATGTGTGGTTAGAGCTGCACAAAAACCAATTAGAAGTCTATTGTCTTTTGGGCATTGGGACAATAGAAAATTGTAGTCTAAAAGGTAAAACAACAACATAAGTTAGATGAAAGTATTGGTTAAAGCGTATAACAACAACAAATAAGTGTGATTGGACTTGATCACAGACAATATAAAAGATGTACTATTAGTGGTCCGTTTTATATTCAGACCGCAAATATTTTTCGTGTTAATAATCTCAAATGATAGTAAATTGTCGTTGTAATGAGACTGACATAACAGAAAGAATATGATATCTATTGTCTAAACCATTTCCTAACACCACATATGTATAATTTCAAAACCTTTCACACAACACTTAAATGTCATATAAACCTACACTAGAACGACACTTAATTGTCCTCTGATGCGCTTTACGACCACAGATGATTGTTGTTTAAAGTCAATTTGCACAACATTTAATTGTTGTTGTATGCAAGAAGACACTACATATGAGTCTTCATATTTCTTACTTAAGGGCATTCAGACCACACAATTAAGCAGAAATATGTCTTGCAAATACGCTTCACACAATAGTATTTACAAAAGTCTGTGGTAGTTTTGTTTATCAGACAATACAAAACTTTTGTTTGAATGCTTTTAAAGATACAAATCACAATGTTCCCAAAATGCAAAACTCATCAGACAACACAACACTTTTATTTTTTTATGTCGTCTGATGCCCCCGAGAGACGACACTGTACTAGACAACATATTTTTGTTTGTTCAGACGACAGAACTGTTCTGCCATTTGAAGGCCTTTTTGGAATAGTGCATGTCTACTGCTTCGTTATGCCTGACTTACCACTGGAGTGTCTCTCAGAGAATGCGATTCTGGTTTGGCATGTTTTCGACCTCTCGTCAAGCTGCCGCGACTGCTGTGCACGTGTCTCCAATAAGTCGCACATTACTATTTCTAGTGTTGTGGTTGGATCAGTGATCATGACTGAGCGACTCTCGGTGTTCGAGCTTTTGAACTCGAGAATGCGCTGGAACTCGCGGGTCGTTGCCTCGTGAGGTGGATCGTCGTTATTGATATCGGGAATCTTAATTGGTAGTCATTGGCGGTGTGTTGTTCTACCAGCAAGGAGCGAGGGGAGTCCTTCTAGCGCCAAATGCTTTAGCTGTATTGGCCTGTCACTATCGCTTATCTACAAAGCAGACGAAGGTCAGAGTGAAGACCCGCTGTGCTGGCCTTCAATGCTCTGATGCCTAAATCAGTATAGTTAAAAGATAATGATAATGGAAAGCAATAGTAAACAGTTACCTCTTTGGGTTGTTGGAGATGACCTTAATGTAGCAGGTTTGTGGGAGCTTTGCTCCATTTCTTTTGGTGTGGGATGCTCAGGATTCCCGATATCACCTCGAGGGGTATCGGGACCCTCAGTTGGGAGCTTTCCTTGCTTATGTATTGGCAATACGAGTCGTGTGCTTCCGATACTTGTGCCTAGGAGGTATGTGTGCAACAGTTTAATAGATTATTAACTATTGAAATGTCGGAACTTAGGACTCCAGTTACCCGAGGAACGGAAGGTTCGCGACTCTCGGAGTACGTGAGAGAAAGCATCGGAATCCAGGTAGGGATTCAAGACTCTCCTCGGTTAGTGGTTTTCTTATATATTGTTATTAAAGTGATGCATGTGAAGTGGTATGGTTTGGTTATGTTAAAATGCAATGCATACTAACCAAATCGTGAGAAATGTGATGACTTGAGAGCGAAAGGGGCACTGACTTCCTTGGGTTCGATTCCCTAAATGCCGGTCGTCCGAGTATCAGTAATCACGGGCTCGGTACATGTGTATCTAGGTAGCGGACGCTCTCGCTACTCTTACCTGATTATAAATTTATTTGAGGTAAGGTCGTGTAATGGGTCTATGGGACCGGCTATCAGGTAAAACTTGGATTTGGCGCCATATTTATTTAAGTATCATGCATCAGTTTTCAAGTTGAAAAACATTATAAAGTCTGTTGTTCCTTTTAAATACTTGGTTTAAGTACGTTTTCATACTGGAGCTCCAAAAATTTATTTATCGTTTTCAAATCTAGTAGAGTTAGAGTTTTGATCGAGCAGCGAGGACGAAAACTCACCTCTACAACAGTATGGATGCAGGTATTGTGCACAATAGCGAAAGGAGCTAGGTGCACGGAATAAGTTTGGTAAACCGTTGTTTGGACCTTATTCTAAATTCATTCCTCGAATTTCGTGTTTCGGGACTTGTTGATATTTAGCCTTGTGTCAAATTTAGTTGAATTCTCATTCCTTGAGATTTGTACCTAGCTCCCATGTGAGCCTTTATTTCAAGTTATGGACGAATGAAATAAATTTTAGCAACTCAAGATTTTCACCTCAATAATATGTGTAGATTCCGCTGTGTTTATATAAAAAGTTTCCAAACAAAATGCCTAGCAGTTTTCTAGGATATAAATCTCGCTTTTGGTTTATGTTTTAGAGACTCGCGGCGCTGTGACATGCTTAAGCTGATGAGGTGCAGCTTAGGGCGTTACAGTCATTAACCCAGGGATGCCCCTGGACAAACCCCAACCCAAATCCTATAAAACCTAACCCTAGTACAACACCAGAAATATCTGTCCGAAAAGCCGTATGTCAGTTAGAACCAAATTATATCTACTAAAATTTGATGTAATCAAATCTTATTTCACTAATTAAAATTCACAAAGAAAAACATGTGAATAAGAGCATTAATTGTATCTATTGCCAAAGTTAATTAAAAGAGATTCACACTTTCAAGTTTTATTTGAACGAGTTACATAGCATTGAGGTCCTGAAACGTCCTACCATGTAGCAAAACTTGGCGTAGATCCTAACTATAGTAAAATAAAAAAGCATTATAGGAATGAGATTAGTAAATTAATTCACGATTTCATTATCAACAGCTATGGTGAGAGTACCAGCTATCCATATTGAATTGACTTGGGAATTTAGAGACAACAAGCAATAAAATTGGTAGCCTGGAGAGCAAAGACTTCAACTTTGTTGTGGGACTTGACGGTTATTGCAGAAATCGGTAAGCTGGACAATTTCTTAGAAGACTCTTTTGCCCAAGTTAGAAGCTCTTCACCATACAAACCATCTTTCTCTTTCTCAATATGGATAGTACCTGAAGAACCATTTGATCCACCATTATTAGTCGCATAGGTGAGTACACTACCCCGTGTGACGAAGAACATCATATCAAGTGGCTCCCCCTCTCGAATAATGTAGCATCCCTTATTGTAGATCATTGGCTCAAGATGCTCACAGATTTTTTTCAAAACTTCTTCCTCTTTATCTTTAAGCCCATCGACCTAAGGTTAAGTTTACATGTAGAAAAGGAACAGAGGATAAAATCTTATTAGGAAAATCATTTTACAAAAATCTTGGAATAAAAGATTGGGAAGTTTTAAATACACACCCTTAATTACTTAATACACACTCCTTACTCAATACACATACCATTTAATTTCTCATTCTAATATTTCACTAAATACACAATCCAAATTACCTAAAATATCCTTAACCTAAAAAACCATGAAATACACTATTATTTAACTACATTAAGGCAACTATTTAATTTGATTAGTATATATTAACATATTAGTGTTTTATAATTGACCATATTAATTACTTGTGTTAGAAATAGGTATTGTATTATTTGAGTTCTCATCCGCCAAACCATATTGATCAAGTAAAAAATTTTGAATCGAACATTCAACCAAAACTATATCAGTAGTTTTTCTACAATGGCGGAATTGTGAAATTGTCATTGAATGGTCAAACAAATTAACAATTACAAAGTTTTATACCTCTGATGTTTTATATTAGATAATAAATTGACTAATCATAAATTTTAGAAAAAAAAAACTAAAAGTGGGAGTAAAGCGATTTGTTTTAAAAATATTTAATGCCATTGATTTTGATTTGTTTTAAAAATATTTAATGCCATTGATTTTGAAATTCTAAATTATATGGTTTCTCACCATATTTAATTACAATTTATTTAAGGAAAATTTAAATTAGATGGTTTCTAACTTTATTTTTGTTTTAAATGAGAATGCATGTATAGAAATTTATTGTGTTTATAATTATAGAATCATATAAGGAAAATATGATTATTATTATTTTTCTTCTAATACATAGATGTCTATTTTAGTCATTTAATCTACCTATAAAATATGATTTGAAATATAAAATAATAGGGATGTGTATTTAAAATTTCTATAAAATATTTCATGGGAAAATTTAGGGAGGGAAAAAGAGAGAAAGGGGGGCGTGATTAATCTTGTTGCGATACTTCTTTCATGGAAAGAGGCACTTACTTTCTTGAGTTTATCCATGAAGAGACTGCATTTAATCTTCATAGCAAAATTTTCAGCTTCTTCTAAGGAAAGAATTGAAAACATATTCTCCACAATATGATTGTCATCTTCTTTAAGTTTATCTTTTACAGCAAGCTTGATTTTCCTCTCCATCTCATGATTCTCATCAGACAAGCCATATTCATTTAATATGGATCGTATGTCAATCATTTTCATCTTCTGTCGGATAGTATTTGATTTGCTAACCTTCTGCATAAATGTCTATTCCAAAACAAATAGGTTCAATTTAGTAAACTGAAACATTTATGGTGTAAATGTTACATAGCATTCATGGGTAAAAAAAAAAATCAAACAGAATAATTCAGGTGTAAATGTTGTTGTAAAATGAGAGGTTCTTCAAAACACGCTTCCATAAGCCTAACCTCAATTCGTACCAATTATTGTTTCCTCAAAGTGTGAGAATCAATGTTGTCTTCCAAAAGTCTTAACATTGATGATGTTAATGTTTCTTATTGTTGGTTGAAAAATTATTAACCGAATGAGCAGGTTATGCACAATCATGTTTTGACAAGCAAATTACGTGTGGAGATTGTATTATTTATAATTTCCTTAAACTTTTTGAGAAGAAATTTAGGAAAAAGAAATTCACACTCTCAAATTTGCAATCCACACTCCTTTCTTGTTTTCGAATGAAATTCACACTTTGTAAAGACAAAAATTTAGATACTAAAAACAAAAATACGGAGTGTGGATTGTAAAATGGGAAGTGTGACTTTACCTTCCCGAAATTTAATCTGATTTCTTTTTTTCTTTGATAGAACATTTAATATTATTTCTAGAACCCATTTGCTTTTGAAGAAATACACATATATACGATATGATCAAGCTTAGGTTATGATTAACAAATGGAACATGATTTGCTAAAGGTATATACGATAGGAAATTAGGATAGCACGTTCTCCGTTTGATTTTCTTTTTTTTTGGACAAGTTCTCCTAGCCTTTTGATGATTAATGAATGAAAAATGATGCATACAAAATCTCGATCACTAACTAGGTTCCTTATACACCTTAGTTTTTTTTTTTTTCTTTGAACCATAGTTAGTTAAAACGCGTATAAAACTTTAGTACACGTATAATTGAAAAAACTTCATTACAGTGTATTGAAATTGTAGACTTGGAAGTTGAACAAAAATTAAAGCGATAGTTAATTAAAACGTGTATAAAACTCCAGTATGCGTATAATTGAAGAAAAAAGTATGTATGGCGTATTGTAATTCAAGCGCCTGATTATAATTTACTTGGGTGCCATATTCTTTTTTCCATGTTTTATCACATATCATAAATGATATAAAATAAAAACAAGAGTTGAGTGTAAATTATTAGTTATTTTCTTACAAAAATAGTGTTTTATATTTCCATATTTTTGAACCCGTTTTTTCTACTACTTGCCGAATTATAAACGTATAACTCAAACTTATAAATTTGCCGTATCGTTTTTTTTTTAGCGAATATTTGACCGTATTGTTAGATCAGGTAAACCGAATAATACACGTACGTTTCTTTGCCAAATTATACGCGTCCCGTTTTTTATTAACTATGCTTTGAACCTCACATTTTACCTACTCTTAAAAAAAGTTCATCACTAACCCACCATTCCACCAACAAGCCTTGCCAAAAAAAATTAATATTTCAAGATTACTTTTATAAAATTTTCAGTTTTGGATGACAAATCCTCTTCTCATAATAATAGTGTGTGTGTATATTTTCTACTTTCAATTTAACTGCATGTACACATACTATGGGCCTCCGTCTAGTGTGTGTGTAAATATAATTATTAGTTTTTTTTTTATTATGGACGACAATTTTTCCAAACCCCACCCCACCATCCTTGATGAACCCATGACATCCACGATGTTAATTAGGCGAGCTAGTCAACAGGCCACGACTCACCGACTCTGTCTAGTGTATATTAAGAGAACTCAGTTTGTATGCCAAGGTATGGTAAAAAGACATGAAGATGCCTAATATAGTCTTCTAGTTTTCAATTAATTCTGACAGGTACTATGATGAATAACAAAATAATAAAATTATAATGCTAGAGTTAAAAGAAATAAATATAAAATAATATCCATTATCTACATATAAATATAAGATCACTTTCAACTATCTATTTATATCCAGTTAGTGAGCTGTGACCTGTTGATTATTTGAAATAACCGATACTAGAAATGTCATAAATTTAATTCATACTC
>LYNE01003495.1:0-10606 GCA_001662545.1 Rosa x damascena | reverse complement strand
ATCGGTCCGTCGAAAAAAGGAGACATCGGGGGAGATATCGGATATATCGCAGATATTTAAAACCTTGGTTACAACAAAACAAAGTAACGTTGGATTACCAGCGATCTCTACTAGTTGACGAAGGAATTCTCGATTATCAAGATCCTCCATCATTGAAGTATTTGAAGCTATGTATGTTAGTTCTCTTGATTAATAAAAATAAGTAGTTTCACCTTGAAACTTTTACTTTTTTTTTTTTTTTTAATAAAATTGGGCGTCAATCCATTAAAAACAAATGTGGTTAACAGTACATAGTAACCATCCACGGAGGACACGAACGATTTGTATCACTACTAAGAGCAAGTTCACTGCTATCTATTCACTGCTTTTTAGTGTATATTTTCATTCTCTGGGTTACGAAATACACTATGCCAGTAACCCAGGGCACGAAATACACTGTGCAGGTCACCATGGTGACCTAGAATACTGTACAGGGTGACCCAGGGCACGAAATACACTGTGCTCGTGACCCAGAGGGTGAAATTAACACTAAAAAGTAGTGAATAGTGAGTGACCTGGTGACCCAATGGGTGAACTTGCTCTAAGGGAGCCCTAAAGCTACCTACGTAATGCTAACTTAGAGAGAAGTGCTAAGTAACCAATAACCTGACACCAATAGGATTTTCACCAAACAATTATCCTAATTTATTCATGCTCCCTAAAACCTCTATATGTAGAAGAAGCTGCCTAATTTATGTCGACTAGACCTTGTTCTTGCGAGAATTATTAATTAATAAGTTGTAGAGAGGAACACCTCGGTGCTCAATTAAGAAAAAGATAATAAAAGATATGAAGCACACATTGAGACTTTTAAATTTCAAATTTTTCACTACAAAGGATAAATACAAAGATTGGTCCTAGGTGTATTGTAGCACACTAAACTTTTAACTTTGCCCCTACTCTATTTTTCTCTACGCACCTCCTCTACCATATGGCTTTCTAGTATAGTAGGCAGAAGTACAATTATGATGATCTATAGATTATATATAACTGAGAAAGTTGTAGTGATGATCACCTCAAATGAGAAGCCATTAAAAATTAAAAAAAATCAAGAAGATTGCAAACAAGTTCCATCAAATTATTAAGAGAACTTGCGTCATTGAGAGGACCAATGCAACATCATATTAAAATATTCTAATAGATGTGCTAGGTCAATCTCCAGTGACAGTAATGCTCGGTCTGGCGGCCCGCCTTAGTGGCGGCGTCGTCGGACGGGCTAGAGTGGACCTGGTGTCCGGTAGAGGGCAATTATGGAGTCGGCCCAATCGAATTGCAGGCTATGTGGTGGTGGATCTGGTGTCCAGATCGCATGGGGTTCCTGCAGGCGAAGGGCGACGTCGATTAGGAGGCAGACGAGTGACGCTAGTGTCGATCTCCACAAGATCATAGCGTGGACGGCTAGAGGTGAGGCCGTTGGGCAATGACGAATGGTTGGCGGCGATGTTAGGTTCTAATATACTCGGATCCGATCAGAGTGCTCCGATTTGGTTTGGGTTGTTTGGAGTTGCATGGGGGAAGGGGGTGGTTGAGAGGGGCAGCACTTCTTGTTGGCGCAATGGGGATGATGAAGGGGCGGGGGAACAACCAGCAGTTACTCGGTACCAAGTAGGATGCGGTGGGCTTGTTGTTCATGATGGGATGTGTAAGACCCCGGAAATTCTTTATTAATTTCTAATGGTTTCCGAAAATTAATTAAGTGTTCATTTGAGCTATTTCGTGATTCGAATGTGGAGCGGAAAGCATTTCAAACAATTATTCACTTGAAATGCTTTGTCTCAAGAGTTGACTTTTTATACATTTTGATTCTGTGAAAGCTTCCTTCATGGAAATTGTAGAGCGCGTTGATACGAGTTCGTGGACATGCGGAACGTGAATATCGGAGTTCGTATAAATAAGTTGGGATTAACGGAAAAAGTTTCCATTTTGGTTAAATAGGAAAAATCCGAAAAAATAACAAAAACCCTATAATTTCTATTTTTGGAAAACCGGATTCTCCATTCTCTCTCCTCCATTTTCGATGGAAAATCTGGGTTCCTCTTCTTCAGGCCATTTCTTCCTCCTCCGACCACCTTTAGAAGTGAAATTCTTGGGGTAGCCTCGCCTCGACCTTGCGTACCTCCCCGTGATTGTCTTGCAACCGATCTCGGCCTGTAACCGCCGCAGCAACAAAAACACTATCTGACCTCAGTTTTGGGTCTACGCTATTTTCTCTCTTCTCCAGCCATCATGGCTCGAGTTTCTGGGCATTCTAGGATCGCCTAATGCCACTGATCATGCTGCTAGGAGGATCGGACCTAGATTGAAGTATAACCGAAGAAATCAAGCTCACCGGAAAACTAGGAATTTTCCGATTTCACCAACTTTTGGGGTAGGTTTTCGACACTTTTTACTTTGATTCAAACCTTGAGCTAGTTATGAAAGTTGTACACCATGTTGAGAAGAAGAGATGCATATAGGTTTCACCAACATTCAGGGTGGTTGGCGGCGGCGCTGCTGCCGTTTCCGGCGGCTTCCGGCCACCTCTGGGGCAATTTTTGCTCCTCATTGTGATCGACTGGTCGATATGAGCATTTCAATATATAGTTTGTAATTTTTGGAAATCATATGAGCATGTTATGAATTTTCAAGTTTAGGGTTTTCTGTTCGATCGATGTTCGATCCGTGAGGATTCGGCCGTCTGAACGACTTGTAGTTTTGATATGTTGATCATATAAGTATTCTGGAGACCTCGGGTTGTCTTGGATAAAGTTTCGCCTCGATTGGCATCACTTTCGGATTTTTAGTGTGTTTTGGGAGTTTCAGAATTAAATGGTTTTTGTTAATTCGTGTGCTGAATCGAGGTTGTATTTGCTTTAGGTGATTGACAGTATGTCTAATAATTTATCTTGGCTATTAGAGAAGATGCAGCAGGATTTAGAAGTGAGTAAATCTCACGTGGTTCATTTACGAACCGAGTTATTTATTGTCAGAATTGATTGATAATTGTAAATCGTTTTCAAAAATAAAAATTTGTTTGAAATAATATGAACTCGATCGACTACGGTTCATAGAGCTACGGCTCACAGGTAAAAAAATGAATTTAAGTATAAAATGAATTTCTTGGTTTTAATACGTAGGAACTATAGTTGGTATTAGTGGTCATTCCTGCGTGAATGACTACATATATATATATATATATATATATATATTTACGTGGAATATATATATATATATATATATATATATATATATATCTGGATAGTGTGGCATTGTGATATGTAGATTGTTGGTGATTTCATTCACATTATTGAATTGAACATTTACTTATGCCGGAGGTATATTTGATGATTTATATTGTTGGAATCATGATTTGGGGTTATGGTGTGACATTTGTGAGTCGTGTGGAATTTCCTTAAATGTCATGTTCCGAGGGCCGAAGGGTCTGAAGTCTGTAGGTTACAGTAGTAACCTGGGTGCAAAAATATAGTAAGGCTGAACCTCGGCCGAGGTGTGGGATTTCCTTAAATGTCATGTTCCGAGGGCCGAAGGGTCTGAAGTCTGTAGGTTACAGTAGTAACCTGGGTGTAAAAATATCGTAAGGCTGAACCTCGGCCGAGGTGACAGGTTACGATTTAGTAGAGCTCTAGTCTGTTTGAATGCGTGGTCACGGTGGTAACTAGGTTACTGCATCAGGAGTACGTAGTCTGTTTGTATGCGTATGGTCATGGTGGTAACTAGGTTACTGCATCATGTAAGTAGTATGTCGTATGCGTACGGTCACGGTGGTAACTGTTTTACTGCATCATAAGTATGTAGTTTTCGGAGAATGTTTCTGGTGTTCTTTCTTTAATTTATACGTGAGATTTGGATTACTATGAATTCTATTGTTTGATTTAATTGTAATCTTCTGAACTAAAATACACTATGATTTTGGATTGAGTGCTTTTGGGTGATCTCCTGAACTAATTTCTATGCAAGGATTATTGCTTTTATTTAGTTTATTTACGAGTACAATTTTGGTCATTTAGATTTACTCATACGAGCTTGCAAAAGCTTAAAGGGTTTGTTGTTTCAACCCGGTGCACTATTCCATGGTGTAAGGTTTATTGTGCATGTTAGAATATCGATTAATCATCATCGAAGCTGATGTGTACCTTCTATAGCATGGACATAGAACTGTATTGATTTTAGTCTTCCACTGTGTAGTGAGTGCGGTGGGTGCGTTTACTTATTGAATTGTTATTCAGTTTAATTTGTAAACTCTCAGTAATGTAATATGTGACTCTAAAGAACGAGTCGGTATTGACAGTGTGAGCTCAGTTTATTTAGTTGCTTAATTTAAATGAAAACTTTACTAAGCGTTTTCTTGTGCTTGTTGAGTTTTCGCATTTTGGATTTGAATTCTTTTATTCAAAATTCGAGGCGTGACATGATGGCCAGGATCTCACGTGCGAGATGGAGGTGCATTGACATCGGCATATTGCAATTTCGGCTTAGGCTTGGTGGCTTTTGAACTTGAGCTTAGGCTTTGGCTCTGGACCCAAACTTATTTACTTTTAAGTTTTATTATCTTTTACCTTTAATTAAACATGGCTTTATGCCTGTAATAAGTCCTTACCTTTTTTTGGTAGGCCAATGTGGCTCTATCCCGGATTACACACTCAATGTGCCTTGTCTGGCCTAAAGAGGCGGCCAGCCTTTTGCTTAATCAAATTGACGCAACCTCCTAGTGGCAAGATAAACTTAAATGTCGCCGGATTTATTTTTATGCGGCAACATAGTGGAAAAAACTATGCTATTTGTAATGATGCTTCTTCGTGACAGAGTTATCTTTCCAGTATGTCACTGCTATGTCAAAGCAAATGGAATAGCCATTCGTGCACTTTTTGCAAATTGGTGCTTGCTAGAATACATAGATTAATTTTGTAGAAAGTCTTGGTATTATTTCAGGATGCTCTCCTTATGCTTATTGTAATCTAGGGTTCAGGCTTTACGTCCCCTCCTTGTATTCTACAATTTTATTAATCAAGGCTTGAGGACAGCTGCACCAGCCCCCTTTCAAAAAAAAAAATAAGATAACTCTAAAAAAACTAGACCAGTGTCAAGAGGTTAAAAAAGAGAGACTGTTGAAAAGGAAGATGACAAAGGTAGTGGGTTGCGGTTGTGATTTAATTTTTACATATATGTTTTACAAAATTTCTTAATTATAGGGTTAGTACTGGAATATTTGATTAAATTTCTATTGTATGGTGAACTAAGTAGATAAATGGGTGACAATTATCTGTATAGTTTTGTCCATTTTATACATGGAGAATTATACTTTTATTCAAGTTAATCTAGAATATGTGTCTGGCACAAACTCTAGGTTACTTGACCTAGTTGCTATAAGGTTATGAATTAGAGATATTCTCAGACATATTCATAGATATCTGATTAATTGTATGATTATCTTTCCTTGTACAACTCTGATTTTATGCCTTGTAATCCCCTATATAAAGAGGCCCCTATTATCAATGAAAGCGCGACTCAATTCTCTCCCAATTTTGGTTTTCCTTAAACGTGTTATCAGCACGAAGTCTTAACCTGGAAACCCTAAATTCGTAGCCTTCAAACCCTAGCCACCGCCGCCGCATATATTGAAGCCCTCAATCCCAGGATTCCAAAACCGGTAGAGGAACCAGCAGAACCGGCCTGAAAACCACCGAACCAGCCACCGAAAGTATCGAACCAGCCCTCCAAGAAGAAGAAAAAGGGATCCCTGCACCGGTTCACCAGCTTTCGGACCTCCGATTGCTACCAAATGTTTCCACCAGCAGCGTCTCGATCCCAGGATCCAGGAATAGAAAACAAAACTCTAAAAACTGGTCTAAAAGCTGCTGAACAGGCCTGCAGAAAAACCGGCAGAAGAAAGAAAGAAAAATAATGGAAAAGAATGCAGCCCAGAAAGCCCAAGCCCAGAGGCCCACTGACGCGGCCCATTGCCACATCAGCACAGATCCCACTTCCATGTCAGCTCCTGCGACTAAATTCTTGCGATTTTTCCGGTAATTTTCTACAGTTTTCAAGGTATGTTTTAAAGGTTCCTTGAGTTCCCGATTTTGAAGTTTTTATTGTTTTTCTCTTCTTTTTCTCGGGGACTTGCAACCTCCCTTCTTCCCGAATTGTGGGGGTTCGTGTTCACTCCAAGCCTGGAGCTTGTTGAGATCTCCAAACTTAGAGTTTGTAGAGAATTTATGATCGACCACTTGCGTGATTGTTTCAATCTAATCCAATACCTCTTGGAATTGAATTTCTTGGAACGATTATGCTCAGAAATTCCTAATTTCTTGGAAGCGATTACACTTAGAAATTTTATATGTTTTTGTGGTAGCTTTTTCCTCTCCGAAACTAACCATTTTCCTTGTTCTCTTTCAGGATGAGTAACCTAAACAAATTGGACTTTGCACCATTGGTAACAATTGGCTCTTAATATCACAGGTGGGTTTGTGATGTTGACCAGCATCTCAATGCCAACAAAATCCTGGACACGATTCTCGAGCCTAGCCAGGACGTGCTAACTGTTGAGTAAGCTCAAGTTTTGGAAGCAAATATAACAGCCTTATAGGCAAATAAGGTGAAAGTCATCATCCTAATGACTCGTCATATGGATGATTTGCTCCAGTACGAGTGTATGAATGAAGAAGACCTCAGAAGGCTGTAGGTCTCACTCAAAGAAAGATTTGGCAACGTCCGTGACGGTGACTCCTTGCTTCCTGACCTAGAAGTGAGATGGCATAGCCTCCGCTTCTGTGATTTCAAGTCAGTTCTTGACTACAACTCGGAAGCACTTCGCATTAAATCCTTAATGGAATTCTATGGTAAAGAGATCACAGATGCAATGTTGATTGAGAAGACTCTCTCTACCTTCCCTATCTCTGCATTGATGGTTGCTAAGAACTATCGAATCGGTGTTATTGCAGGACGAATCTCAAGGTTTCATGAGCTCATTGGAGCTATGTATGTCACTGAAAGCCATGACAACATCCTTGTGAAGAACTATAATTCGAGATCCTTGGAAATAGAGCATATTCCGAAATCCAATTATAGTCGCACCCCTAAGAGAGGATGCTAAGAGCAAAACCCTAATCTTAGGGATACTTTTGGACGTTCTAGTCCATATAATCGCTCTACTTGGGAAGGTAACCGTCAAAATAGGCGAACACAGAACCGAAGAGGTCAACGTGGACAGAGAGAGGGAGTCAACACCTCTGGCCATGTTCGTGGCGCCACCAACACTAAGAGCCATCTAAATGACGCTTTTAAAGCGCCTCAATCAATGGAGTCTGAGCAAAGAGATATATGCTATCGATGTGGAGTATCCGGTCATTGGGCACACATTTGTAAAGCTAGTGAAGAAATTGTCACAAGCATATTGTGAAGCAAGAGAAGCTCACTATGTGGAACAAGAAAATCAAGAAGATGATCTAGAGTGAAGGGTTGAAGACTACAAATCTGGATGGGATCAATAGATCGCCAATTTTGTTTAAGTCTTTATTTTTCCAACAGAAGTAATAGGCAATTGCCATATACTTTGTAGTAAATGCCATTGGTTTATTTTTTCTTCACATAGGCTCATCCAAAATGAGTATGATGTCTAGGAAGGTTTTGAGATAAGTGGTACATAAGTGCGCTTTGCTCCACTGACATCTCTCTACTCACCTGGTCGTATTTATTTTGGAGTTAACGAAAGAAGTCAAACGACTACCTTTGTTTTGCATTAGCTAGCATTTGGATTAGATTCTCCTAATGGTTAAGAGACAATGATGTACTCCGTTGGCTTATGAAAAAAATTTCGAGTTCTTTTCATTATGACTCCATTTTGATTATGAGCATATTACTTTGTGACTACGATGGCTAGGTCATCAGTATTAATTCAAGGACATGGAATAGCCCAAGTTCCCCCTGCCAAATGGCAACTTGATTACTGTCACAAAAACTCTCTACGCTCTTAGGGAAAATCGCACCTATGAATAGCCAACAGATTCCTTGCAAAAACGCATGTAGAGAACGAAAATGAGTTTCTTTGAAACACCTCGAACGATTGCGAACAAAAGGGCATCTTAGAGAAGTTTATGTGTCTCTCAAGTGGACTCTGTGTCACAATTCGAGCCATTAAATCAAATAAAGTTATGAGAGAATATCTCTTGAATTTAGACACATATTGGCTTTGTTACGACAGGATAGGTCATCCTAGTCATGATATGATGATCCGTCTACTAAAGACTTCACATGGACATCCATTCTTTCAAGCGAAACGAAGCATGAATCCAAAGTTGATTAATTCCTGGACTAAGTGTGACCGCCGCCGCTGCCTCTAGCGCTGCCGCCGTCCACCACCAGCCTAGGGTTGGCACAATCCCTATCCATGATGCCATGGATGGCGTCCATCATGGTGAAGGCACCCTAGGTGATGCTGCAATCACCAACTTTGCTTCAAATAGCGTTTCAGACGCTCAGGCCCAACCAAAATCCTCATCGGTTGCTTCTAAAACATCTCGCTCATTTTACAAAGTCTATTCCTTAGGGAAGTTAGGATTGAGACCGTCCTATGAAAATGATATGAAAATACTCATTCTATTCTTATATAGAATCCATGGGGATTCTATGGACTGAATCAACCAACTTGTGGACATTTAAATATCTCATGATGTTGGTTGACACACAAACACGCTTGTCACGTGTTGTGCCATTGTCCACTTGTAATGTTGCTTATGCTACACTTCTAGCACATATCATATTACATCCCGTACCTTAATTTACCCGTTTACTGGTCATTCGGACGGTAAACGACACTTTCACTTTTAATCTCGTTTCGATACTTTTGGGGGGGGGGCCTACAAGTTGACTTTCTGTTTCGTTTGTTAAATGAGAAAATTTTCTTAACAAAAGTTGTAGAGAACGTTAAACCGAGTTCGTAGACATGCAGTACGCAAGAATCGGAATTCGTATGTATTAGTTAGAGTCTATGGAATTTTATTTCTACGTTGAAGTTATCGGAAATTTGCAAAGGGCAAAACTGACTTTTCGCTAAGTCAAGTATATAAAGAAAAAGCCTAGGTTTTCCTTCATTTTTTCCCTATTTTCCATTTCTCTTCCTCCTCGGCCGCACGGCCTCTCTTCTCTTCTCTCTCTCTAGTTTTCTCTCCACCTCCCTCTGCCATCACAGGAGACCACCACATCCGACCACCACTTGGGAACACCTCCACCCCCGGTCGAACCCAGATCAACATCTGCCCGAAACCCGACCTAAGGCTGCGACGCCACTGCTCCTCTTTTCCTTTTGATTTCCGGCCACCATCTCACCACACCGCCATCACCTCTGCACTCAACAAGAAACGGAGATCAAAACCCAAAAGTTTGACCACCAGCCGGCCTGAAAAACCGAAGCGTGCTCCATTGCCGGAGCCGACAAGTCTGGGTTCTTCGTTCTTCAATCTCCAGCCACGTCTAAACAACATCTCCACCATGGATGCAGTCGAGGCCTCACGAACTACTACTAGCCTTCAAAACCCAGAAGCCTAACGCCACTCAGAACCACCGCACGCGCCGCTTCTAGCGCGTGGGTCGCCAGATATCTTGGTCGTCTGCGTTAGGTAATTTTCGTATATTTCTTTGGTTGAAACCTCTGTTTCTGTGTGGGATAAGAAACCCTAATTTTGTTGATGGATTTTGGACAGTGTGAAGGTTATGGTTTATGTGTTCTGAAGTTTTGGAGAAAGGAATGGGCATTGGTTCAGTTTGATATATATAATGAAGGTAAGAATCAGGAACTCTATTTTGAGATATAAATTGGTTGAGGATTGTTGTTAAATTTTGCTGTTGTTGCTAGGAGTTCGAATGATTGTTGGTGGTGGATGACTACACTTATTTAGAATTGGCCCTCTGTTTGGAGATGAAGAATTGGTAAGGGATTTGGTTCGGTGATCTTATAATTGCTATAATTAGTTTGGTCAAATTATTGAATTGACGGAGTTATTGGTTTGCAATTAAAATGGTTCCATATATATTTTGGATGGTGTGGTGCTTGTGCAAGCTGGGAAGTGACGAATTGTTTACCATTGTGGAAATTTCTTACTGGAAGTGATAAGTAGTTTGGCCAAATAATTAAGGTATTGGGGAATATTGAATGGATTGGTTTTGACGAGTTTGGCAAGTGACTGAATGTTGAAATTGATGTTAAGAGGAAATTGTTGTGAGAATGACAAATTTTATTTGAGCAAGTTAAATCGATTGTTCGATGAAGATTAATGAAACGAGCTGCCAATTGGAATATTCTAATACTACCATATCCGGGAATTTCCGTAAGGACATATTCATTTGGAAACGGTGATCATGAATTTTACATTTAAGGTTTAAAGGCTAAGTAATAAGGTCGAATGGTTAACTTGAATTATAACCTGAAAATGGTGTGACTACCATACTCCGAATGAGTTTACTTTGTTAAGTGGATTATTCGGAAATGGTTACCCGTAATTATCAATTTGGAGTAGATTGGTGAATTTAACACGTTTTGGTTACTTAAGGAAGTTGTCATTATTATTAAGTTACT
>LYNE01003494.1:17740-30889 GCA_001662545.1 Rosa x damascena | reverse complement strand
AAAAAAAAAAAAAAACTATAGGAACACCAAACATGTGTAGAAATTACATTGAAGTTTTGTATGGGGTTTTTTTTTTATGTCAAAACTGAGCTGGGATGTTGGATTTTTATTTATACTTTTTACAATCACGGATCATTGTGATTTGTGATCTAATAAATTTGTTCTTTCAATGAAAATCTCACGATATTTGAAAGCTATTTCTTCTACATACATGCATGTGATAAGACCCTATATATATATATATATACACACACACACACACACACATACATATACATAAGTGATTAGGCGATATTAGTTCATCGGAGGCCGACAATGTAGGGAACAAGTCTCACCCTCAATCCCAAAGGGGAAGGGTCTGCCACACTCTGAGAACCCATCCTCCATCCCCTTTTTTTTATATTTTATTTAAAAGAAAGTACAAAATTACATAAGTTAGGGGGACGAAACCAAAACCCAACAAGTAACAGACAGACAGAGAAGAGACAAAACCCTCTTCTTATACAAAAACTAGAAAGAACAACAAAAATGACCAACCAAGTAAATGTAATCCAAGCACTGCCAACAAACCCTAGGAGAGTTTTCCTCTCAACCTAGTATCCTATGGCGCTCTAGCCTCTCTCTATCGCTTCCTTCTTGTCTCTTCATCCCTCCATGGCCTCCATAGATGCTGTCACAGCAAGTTTTGCTGCTTCTCTTGCCCTCGCTACAAGTGGTAGTGCCCAGGATCTGAGCAAGATCAGTGGTGGTCCGATGCGCAAGTCATCTCAATCTTTTCTACTTGGCAAACCTCTGACCCACAAGCCGGTGGATCCCAAAGCGTTCAAGACTCACTTCCATTAAACCTGGATGGTGGATAAGCAATTTAGGGTTCAGGAAAAGGCTGGAGATGTGTTCCTATTCTCCTTTGAGTCAGATTGTGATCGTAACAAGATATTTCGAGTAGGGGTTTGGTCTTTTGATCAAGCCCCAGTTTGTTTTGAAGAATATGATGGCGTAAAGCCTCTGCATGAAGCCTAATTCAAGCATCTTCGCGTGTGGGTTAGGGTTTCAGGGATCCCTCCTTTGTATGAAGAACCTGAGAATTTTACTCTCATTGGTAATCTCTTAGGTGGTTTCTTAGATTATGATAAGAAAGAATTCAAGAAGGGTGTGATTCGAATCTTCTTTACCCATAATATCTCTAAACCTTTCTTACTTGAGTAAAAAGTTTTTTTGGATGTTGGAGTCGAGCCTGTGCTACAATTTCAGTTTGAGCATCTGAAAGGGAAATGCTCACAGTGTGGACTAATCATGCATGCTGGGATTCCATGTGAGGAGCCGAACACTGCAATTTCGACGCCTAGGGTTTTGAGTTTTCTGAGACCATCCACCTCAAGAGGCTCTTTTTCTTTCTCGGCCCAGAACAAGCATGAGATCTTCATTGCTTCCCCCTCTATCCCCAAGAAGAAGAAGCCAACTATTCGTTGAGTGGAGCGTCCCATTCCCACACTGCTTCGCCTTCGGGGTCTCCTATGGGTTCAGCTCCTGATGCGAGTAATGGAGAGAATATTGTTTGAGCAGTGGAACATGGGCTGGAGCAGCAACAGAGTTCAGTGCTGGTGCCTGATATTGTGACTGGTACTGAAACAGGTGAAGTTGCAGGCATGATGCAGGTTGTGCAACAGGATGTGGTGGCTTCTAAGAAAAGGGATAGGAGTGGTGGTTACAATCCCTCTCCAAAGAAGTTCAAAACCATTTTGGTGGTAAGATTCCAACCTTGCAGGCTGATGCTTTGAGACTAATCGAAGATGACAATGATACTCCTATTGTCACTGTAAAGAAGAAGATGGATAGGCCGCTTGGTAGCAAGAACAAGAGTCAACGTTCTGGTAAAAAGTCTGGCACTAGCCCTTTGAGACTCAACTATCCTGCAGCTGGAGGTTCTGTTTCTAGCCCTAGAGATAAGAGTAAAGGAAAGCTTTAGACTTTCCTGGTTCTCTTGCTTACTACTGGAAATTGGGTTTTCTACTACTCTCTTCTTAGTTTACTCTAGTTGTACACCAATTGAGGTCTCTAGGCGACTAGGTTTACTATTCAAAGAGAGGTTAGTAGTGAGAATTTGGTTTCTTTGTTGTTAGGCTTAATAAGTGAGTGTATGTATTAACAGTGATGGTCACCTGTCTTTTGCTTGGCGGCTTGTGCCATCTAGATTTTTGGTATGAGACAGCATCTGATGTACGTGCCTTCTGGCCATGGATAAGTAATGAAATTATCTATTTTCTAAAAAAAAAAATGTAAATGCAATCCAAACAAATCTAAAGACCCAAGACATTAACGAAATCTATAAGAAAGTGCAGACAATAAATCTTTTCCATAATGTCCAGCAATGAAGGTAGGTAAAGAATCTCACCACCTAGCACCAACATTAGTAGCATCATAATTAGCAAGCACATCTGCTACCATATTGCCTTCCCTGTAAATGTGAGTAATTAACTCTGAAATGGATTAGACAAGAGAAATACACACAATTATTCCACACCACTCGCAAATCCCCATGGAATTAACTTAGGATTATTGAAGTAGTGCACCGCAAGATATGAGTCTGTTTCTAGCCATAAGTGAGTCCAACCCTTTCTCCCAGCAAACTCCCAAGGCCTCTATTATTGCCAGTACCTCTGCATCAATAACACTAGGAACCTGAACCTTATGTGCAAAGGCACCTCGAAACAATCCCTCATGGTCTCTAAAAACACCCCCAAAGCCTGCCGTTTCCGGATTAAACGAACCATCAATATTAAGTTTTAACCAATTTACAGGGGGAGGATCCCAATGTATAGGAATGAGCATGGAGCTTTCAAACTCAAGGGTGAGAGGCCAAGCACATTAAACATGTTCTACATTCTCGAAGTAGCAGTGCAAGAAACAAATTGAATAGATGCCAACTCCTTTAAAGAGACCAAAAAAAGATGCTTAAACCTCACTGAGTCAAAAGATGCACCATCAAACCTAACTTTATTTCTTTCTGTCCATATGCACCACAAAGCAATACAAAAGGCAAATCTCCAAAGTAGCTTTGTTGAATGGACCATCTCATTTATATGACCGGGGCTTATAAGCTCAAGTACAGAATTATTTTGCAAGAAGTTCACATTGAAAAAAGAAGCAAGCCATTCCAAAAGTCATGAATTAAGTGACAATGAAAGAATAGATGGTTCATCAAAAGTCATGAGCAAAGAGAAGTACTTCTTTGTTGCAAAATATCATCAATAAATATATATATATATTTATTTATTTATTTATAACTTTCCAAGCAACCAAGCTTCTAGGTGGCTGCAAGGCTTTATGCCACACTAACTTACTCCAACCCACAATTGGAGTTGGCGGTGATAAGCAGATAAGACCCTATATATACTTGTCTTGTTTATTGTAACACATCTTAAACCTTCAAATTAATTTCAATTTCATTTCACTAAAGTTAATCTATGTATCTAAATGTGAGATATTGAAAGTAACTAAACAATTAAAATATACATACATAAAAAAGTGTTCTTGAGATTCACTCACGAGAAAGATTGAATACACATCGTTTCATATCTACTTTTGACCACACTCTCAATATTATAATTTTTTAATATACTAATTAATGGTTCAACATAGTACTTTAAAATTTATGCGTACATTATAACATAACGTTCAAGATGTCATCGCGAGACAAAAAATAATTTTTGTGGCCCTCCAAGGACAAATATGCAATAGTACTTAATGGTAAACGGTTCATGCTTGACAGATTTGGTTCGTGCATTGATGTGTTCTAGTTTGGTACTTTAATGATTAGCAATTTAGAAGAAACTTTTCAGAAGTGATATACTCATGCATACATAAACATCTAAACGGTTGATTTGTCGTAATGTAATTGAAAAGTGAGTCTACCAAACCGTTCAATAGAAAGTCCTCAACTAGTACTCATTTTAGTGCTCCTTATTATAAAGTCTCTCCCCATTTAATTACAATTTATTTCAGAAAAATTTAAATTAGATAGTTTCTAACTTATTCTTGTATTAAATGGGGAAGTCATGTGTTTATCCAACTATTTATACATAATTACAGAATGAGAGACCTTTATGTTGAATTATCAGCTCTCAAACATGGTTTGCAATTGCTTCAACAGTTGGGAGCGACAAAAGTTGTGGTGGAGAGTGATTGTCTAGTAGCTATTCAGATGGTTACTAATTAAGTACGGGATCTTTCCTTGCTGGGCAACCTTGTGGTTGATATCGAAAAGTTGGTGAAGTCTTTCAATTCTATTGATTTGCTCCATGAAAATAGGAATAATGTTGCTCATAGGTTGGCAAATCTCATATTTGAATCTTCTTTTCAGACTGAGTGGTTCAACTTTGCTCTGACTATTCTATTGGATGCCCTATTGTATGATCAAATTCATATCTGATGAATAAAGCTCAGTGTTTATTTCGTCAAAAAAAAAAATCAATATGGTCATTTACAAAATGTCAAAATACTAATATATACTAATTATATTAAAATAGTAGTCTTAATATAGTCAAATAATAGGTATTTCATGATAATTTGAGATTAAGAATATTTTAGGTACTTTGGATTGTGTATTTAGTAAAATATTAGAATGAGAAATTAAATGGGGTGATGCATTGAATATGAGATTATGAGGTATGCATTAAGTAATTAGCGAGATATATTTAAAATTTCTCTACAATATATCATTAGAGAGGTCATCGCTAGATAAATGACATTTTTTATTGCCCTGTAGCTTACTACTTGGCCTTAAATTTTTGAAATCTAATCATATATTTCATAAACATGTCATATTTCGGTTGGAGAGAGTATTTCCATGAACCTGTCATACTTCGGGTGGAGAGAGTATTTCTAGAATTTAGAGTACTGAACTCATTCTGTGGAAGTGATATATGCATTTTACAAGCTCATTCCTACATGAAAAAAAAATGAGAAAACCAACTTCTCCATGAACATATACGTACTCGGCAAACTGATCTGAAACTCATTTCAAAATCTTACCACATATTGTAAGATGGCTTCTTACGAGCAAAAATAAATTAAAAAATTAAAAATTAAAAAAACTAAAAGAAGAAGAAGAAGAAGAAGACCCTTCAAGTTGTAGTAGGTGTGATTAACAAATGAAAAGGAAAGAGAACAAGTCCAAGAAAAAAAAAAATTGTGGAAATGCAGTAGTTGGGTCATCCAATGTGGTACACTACTAGCTATAGTAATGTAAAGTGGAGATTTATGTGCGTTTGTCCACTAATCCACATAGTCAATGATGTAGATTAAAAAGAATTTGATTAATTAAGCTCGGGATTTGACTTTTGAGACCACAAAATACTAAGCATATCCGAGTTAGGTCCCCAAAATTGGAATAAGCATGCATTTGTCACACAAAGTGCACTGGTTGAGTGTGTGCCTATGTGATTTCGTCAACTAGGGAATTAGATAAAACTGAAACGTCGTAGGTTTACCAACTAAGAAGTACGTCCATTCCACTTCATGTATTAATTAGAAGTCCATACGTAACTTGTGATGCGAGCATCCAAAATTTCTTTCATATTCATGGCTTATTTTAGATTGTGTTTCATACCAACCCATTTTTTTTTTTAGAAAAAAAATCACGCACACATGTAACTAGGTTGTAATTTATGAAGATTATCGTTTGATATAGATGTAGGTGAACCTTTTCCAATTAATATTTTGGCCAATTCCGCCAAACTTCTGTACTTTCTATCCTATTAAAACTGTATTGAAAGAACTATAGACGCAAAATATAAATTGACTAATCATATTTCTTGAAGAAACTTCTTTCGAGGAGCATTCATAAAGAAAAACATATGGTTCTGCCTAAAAAGAGTGAGTACGAGAAGAATTGTAGATTCATGTGTTCTTATTTAAGGGTTAGTTTGGGATTGCTGTGACTTTTAAAAAAAACTGCTGCTGCTGTGTTGTGAGAATAATCAGCTGTGAATTAAAACAGTTTCGTGTTTGGTAAATAATATTTTTAAAAGTGCTGTCAGTACATAAAACAACTGCATAGTGTGTTTTGATCCACAGTAGCTCTAAAAGCAACCTCTAGGCTGCTTCTAAAATCTGTTGCCAGTGACCTATAACTTTCAATTAAAACTGATTTTTATTTATTTACCAAACACAATAAAATCTAAAATTTTGAACAAAAGTTGATTTTTTTTTAAAAGCAAAGCAATCTCAAACGGGGTCTTAATGTGTTTATAAAAAATTCAAATCCACGCAATACTTTATACTTGTGGTTCATGAACTAGTATTGCACATGTCCAAAGTACAAAGCATTGTGTTCAGTTAACTGAATGCCTAATGAAAAATAAAAACCGAATAAATATATATATATATATATAACGAAGGGAGATTACATGCATATCCTCAAAACGTGATTGGGTTCGTCTTATTTACTCTTTAGAATTAAGTGAAGAAAGGAGATTAGAAAAATGATCTAATCACTTTAAAAGAAGAGAAAAATTCACTGTCAGTACCCAAACTCTAGTGCCAAGATCAATTTGATACTCGAACTCTCAACTATACCAATGTGATACCTAAAGTCTTATGTTGACATCGACGTGATACCTCCGTCCAAATTTCGTGACAACTTCGTCAATTTGATGACATGGCAAGCACGTGGGAATAAAAAAAAAAATAGACAAAAGACCAAAATAACCTTCTTTTAAATTATTTTATTTTATTTTATGTTTTTTGGAAATTTTTATTTCTATCTTCTTCTTCCTCATTTCTCATCCAATTTCTCAGATCGTCCCAACCCCTCTCACTCCTTGTGGTGTTCACAGAACCCCCAAAACCCTAATTCATCTCGTCGCCCCATTCCCCAAGCACTAGAGCAAGTCCCTTACGCAGCTTCATTCATGGCCTAAACTAAGGACCAAGAAGCCACATTGCCCACGAAGCACAATGACGATCCCAGCTGCGAAGACCAAGCCAACTACCCCAACAAATCCCACAAGCTTCAAGTCTCTGGCAACAATTCTCAAGGAAAAACTCAAGAACCAGAAAATTTGAAGAGCAATTCTGAAGCTGAATTACAAGGCAATGCAGATAGCAAAGCAGAAGACGAGGAGGACGAAGAGGAGGAATACGACGATGAAGAAGAAGAAGAAGGTGAATTAGACTCATCCGTGGTGGATCACAAGGGGAAGGGGATTATGAGAGATGATAAGGGCAAAGAGATATTGATAGAAGATGAAGATGACGAGGAGGATAGCGACGACGGTGGAAGCGAATTCGAAGACGACGACAACAATTTGTTCAACGATCCTCTTGCGGAGATCGATTTGGACAACATTCTTCCTTCCAAGACTCGAAGACGATAGGTTCAACCTGATGTAAACTGAATCGTTTAACGATGAGGAGGATGATAGCGATCTGGAACATAGTACTAGTAATTGAATGTTAACCACACAATAAAGATCTTCGAAGGTTTTCAAGATCAGAGTCAGCATTTGCAGTCCAATAATGATCATTCTCCCTGTAATTTGCAGTCCAACCTATCTTCTTTCGCTCAATTCTCACATGGGCTCTCCTAAAACTGCACAAATATAAACAAGCAAACCTCAAAATCCAAAATCAAATTCAAAAACACATAACACATGCACCAAACAATCCCCAACAATCGGGTTCGAATTCGCAAGCGAAAATTGAAAAGAGGAACCTCAAATAGAACGAAAGAATTCACCTTTTTCTTATGGGAATTGAACAAGTAGCAGTTCAGATCTGAAAATCCGAAATTAGGGAAATCCGAGAAATTGAGGTCCAGAGAGAGATAGAGATGGAAATTGGAAGATAGAATGAAAGAAAAGAAAAAAGGGAGTTTTTGTTCAATTAGGTCTGATTTTGTATATAAAAAAAGTCTATTATGCCTTTTTTTGTGGGGCCCACATGCTTGTGACGACATCAAATTAACGGAGCCGTCACGGAATTTAGATGGAGGTATCACGTTGATGTCAATATAAGACTTCAAGTATCACATTGGTATAGTTGAGAGTTCAGGAATCAAATTAGTGCCAAGACTAGAGTTTGGACACTGACAGTGAATTTTTCTTATAAAAGAATTATACGAGGAATCGTATGAGTTGATAATCTCAGGTACGATTATATAAATTCGCTTTATCAAAAGATAACTTTCAATGTCAATGGATCGTAGACGTACCTTTTTATCAAAAGATAACCCCAAATAAAGCAAAGAACGAAACAAGATTAGTCGAGTGAGCAGCGGAAGCCAAGGGGAGGGAACGCTGTTACTCTTTTGACGCAAACAAAAAAAAAGGCGCCATAAAAAAGACACTGTACCCTCGTGTCATAGTCAATCTCCAACTACCTCCCTCTCCTCACATTTTCTTCATCTTCCTCCACCTGCCTCCTCCTCCTCCTCCTCTCTCTATCTCTCAAACCCATGACGGAAATCACGAACCTGAGCTCCGACGTGACGGAGCTGATCCTCTCCTACCTCCCCATCCCGACCCTGGTCCGAGCCTCCACCGTCTGCAAGCTCTGGCAATCCATCATCTCCTCCACCACCTTCTCCGCCACCCAAACCCAATCCCAATCCCAATCCCACCCCTGGTTCTTCCTCTACGGCATCCACAACACCTCCTCCAAGAACAACCAGTCCTTCGCCTTCGACCCTCTCTCCAACCGCTGGCTCCGCCTCCCCACCCCCACCTTCCCTCCCCACCACTACTCCCACTCCTGCTTCCTCGGCGCCGACGGCTTCTTCCTCATCACCGCCCCCAACTTCACCTACTCCAGAATCCTCAAGCGCTCTTGGCGCTCCACCTCGCCTCTCCACTTCTCCCGCATCAACCCTCTTCTCGGCGTCTTCGACTCCGGCTCTCTCCTCCCCAACTTCATCGTCGTCGGCGGTGTCAGATTCATCGGCAACTTGGTCGACATCGAGGACCGCTTGGCCGTCGAGATCTACAGCCCCGACTCCGATTCCTGGCAGCTCGGTCCTCCTCTCCCTGCTGATTTCAGATCCGGCAATTCCTCCCAGTCCTTGTCATCCGCCCTCTTCAAAGGGAGGTTCTACGTCTTCGGCATCTATTCGTGCTTCATTTCATCTTTTGACCTACACACCAATGCCTGGAGCCAAGTCCAGACTCTCCGGCCGCCTGGAGTTGTCTTCTCTTTCTTGATTGGCTGCCGGGACAGGCTTGTTCTGGCCGGAATCTGCAACGGGCCTCTCGGATCCTCCTTTAATCTGTGGAGGATCGAGGAGGCCACCATGGAGTTCAGTGAGATTGCAATCATGCCTCAGGACTTGCTGTGTAGCTTGTTTGAGGGGGATGAGGAGGATAAGTTTGCGAGCTTGAAATGTGTGGGCTTGGGAAATCTTATATACGTCTTTAATGAAGAGTACCATAAGAAGTATCCGGCTTGTGTTTGCGAGATTAGCAGTGAGACTCGGCAGTGTAGCTGGAGGAGAGTGCCTCCCTTGCCTTCACCTGTGAATAAGTTTCACCAAGTTATAAGCTTTTGTTCCACGGTTTCGCTCAATAGTATTCTTCAGCCTGAGGAGGAAGAGGGAGACCTTGGTCCCATGCAGCCTATGGTTGACTGATTCCATTGCCTGCTGGTATGATTTAGTGTTCTTCTTCTTCTACAACTATGATTGTGCATTTATGTTTTAGACTTTTGGATTGCAAATTTGCAATTGTACTGTTTTGCTGGCTATTGGTTTTGTTAAGTTGACTTGTTAATAAATTGAGCTTTGCTTATTGAAATATCTGATAGATTTTGATCCAATCATTCCAAGTTTAGAGAATATCAATGTGGTTGGAAAAACTAGACAATTTAAGCTCAAGTACTGAAGGTTGATTGTGGATTTATAGAAAGACTCGGGTACATTAAAAGTATAACAGATTGCACTATAAAAGAGTTCTGTATCATTTCAACAAACATAAAGTTCCTAATACAACTACCTCGATCACAAACTGTGCAGCGCTTCAAAGCTCAATCACCAGGCCTTAACACTGTGTCAATTAGTTTCAGCCGTATCAATGACATTAACGCTGTTTTTAAGTTGAACAAAACCCTGCATACAGGGTATGCTGTCAATGTTCCTTGATATGGTTCACAGATTGGGTTGCTATTTTTATTGGCAATGTTATGTGTTACGGTAACAAACAAAATTCCCTCTGCTTTTAATGACTTTAGGATTTCATATTGGAAACAGAACTCCTAGAGGATGTTTAGAGCATTACATGAGCATCAACATAATCCCTGAGCCTTGATATATAGTCAAAGTTTTGACCTTTCCTCTTGAATGGGATTGTCCAATGGAGATACTTATTAGCTCAAATTACATGTGTCGGTTGATCTTGCATTTAACTCCATACTTTGTGGAGATTTCAGGCCCTTGAATCATGACCTCCTCAGTTTTAAGGGGTCTCCATGACTCAATGTTTATGTAGTCCTTATCCCCCATTAATTGTATATGCATATTACTTGATGAGCAAACAATGCACAGGTCCTTGTCCTTGTCAAAGTATTAATTAGTTCAGATGGAATAGCAATTGGGGTAGTGGTTCTAAGTTCTAACAATAGTATTGACATTTTGTTGTCTGCAACTTGTTTGACATCAGTGCAGTCCACACAAGCAAGATTCAACTATGTGGTCTGGAAAACAAGTTTCATTGATGCTGGAGTGTGGTATCTTCATCGGCTAGCATCTAGCTGCCCTTTATTTAAACAAAGTTTAAGAAGCTTCCATGCAGCTGATGGAGAATTGGAATCATGGCAGGGCTAATGTCTATGCTATCTATCCTGTCATCTCAGTTAAAGACATCCTTCTCGTATTTTTCTGCTTCATTTATTAGATGTATGTAACAAGTATTTGTTAACACTGTAATTTGTGTTATTATCTGATGTCAATGATCTGATGTAACTGTATGCAGTGATATTTATTAGATAACCCTCATTATTTGTAAACGTTTTGTAAGATAACGAAAAAATTGGCGGGTTGAAAGACTACTCATGGAACTAGTTCATTGTATAACACTATAATGCAGATGCATATATTTGTTAAATTATCTATCTCATGCAGATGCAGATGCATACTATGTTTCTGTTTAGTTTCGATCACCTGCTTAACTATGATCAGAAGCCATGGAGTGCTCGGCTTTTTTTACCTTTCAGAGCTTGCCTTAAAATAGATATATTCAGTCAACCACTGCAAGTAGCCTAGTGGTTCTTGCCTAGTTGGGTGTGCTTCCCAACCTAGGTTCAAACTCCGAAGCTGTCAAAGTGGCCAAACACTGTGCTGCAATGCACAGTTGGAGCATTTCACATGTGCCGAAGGGGTTTATTTTGGGTCTAGGAAGCCTTTGGGTTTCCTTTGACAAAGTCAAAAAAAAAAAAAAGATATATTCAGTCAGGCCAATTGAATTCAATTCTTCATAGTATATGCACTGCTTGAACTTTTAACTAAAATGTAGCAATTGCTAGTTAGAACGATAGGTAAATGGACCAGTGTAAACAAACTAGATCACTTCATTGTTTTTGGTTTTGGCAAATAGATTTGAGGCCCTATAACATATCCTTGTTTCTAAATTTGATAGGTAAGTGAAGTAATGATATATTGATGTGTAGTAACTCTAAAGAAGGAAGCTACATTTATTTTTGGTAAGCGACTTTAGGAAAAAAAAAATTCTCCTAATTTGAAATGTAAAGAAAAATTGCATCAAAGAAAGGACGAAACTAATATTTTGTCTCACCAAATAATGCTACCCCAATATAATGAACATGTATTATCGTACAAATGAACTTATAAAAAGTCATCTATGAACTTCTTTATATGGGAGCTTCTATTCATACCTCCAAAATTAGTATTTAGACCTCCCCACTTAATAGACCTCCAACTTACTTTTACAAATAATCAATATGCTATCTACACCTCTCTAATTTTTTCATAATACCCATCATCCAATAATATCAATAAAAACTTTTTTTTTCGAGTGTTCTATTCATATACCTCCAAAATCGATTGTTAGACCTCCATCAATTTTTGAATATTTCACAATATTATTTTACTCTTGATATAACTAAGCTGAAAAAAAAAAAATCATTGATAGCTCTCTCCCTCTCCCTCCTCCCTTGCTTATTGTTGTATTTTGTAGGCATATGCATCTTTAGAGACCAAGAGCAGTTCATTTCTTCAACTTCTTAAGATTCCCTCGCTTCATATATTTTTTTTGAACAATACGCTCCAATGGATGAGTATGATTTTAAGAGAAAGTGGTATGTTGGTGTTTTGGTTAGAGAATATTGCATATCCAAAATTGACTTGAGGAACTGCAAAGTAAGGAACTTGTCTGTTGATTTCTCCGCTGCTTGGTAAGGATGAAGACCATAACAAAAACAAAAGGAAAAAAATGGCATGAGGATGACCATTTGTTGATTTCAAACCTCTAAAAGGGAAAAAACTTTTTTTAATTATTTTTTTCTTTCTCTTTGGTTTCTTTTTTTCTTTATCTTTTGTGTCTTTATTAGTAATTTGATATGAGTTGACAAAGTCAACTATCACTTGAAAAAAGAAAGAGGTCTAAATGTCAATTTTGGATGTATGAATAGAAGCTCCCTTTTTTTAATCAAATAAATGACTCATATACAACAATTAGTCTATTGTGAGTCGAACTCACGATTTCTTATTTATAAATGAGAGTCTTCCTTTCAAAAAAAAAAGGACTTATACCATTAGACCAAATGGTCATGAGCATGAACTTTATCTTTTGGTCCAAAGTGTTAGTTATGAATTTTCTTTTTGGTCTTAATTTATTTATGAGAAAAATTCTACAATACAATAACGTATTGGTGCATCAAATGTAGACTAACTCCTAACTCTCTACAGTCGAGACTATTTTGAGATAAAACTAAGTTAATTTACTAATACATGAAACTAATCTATCGTTATATTAAACTAATTTACTTGATATATTGATACATTAATGTACAAGTGCATGAAACTAGTCTCCTTGATGAAACCTATTTATGAAATTACTTATAAATATGAGCATGAAGACATCCCTTATACCCTACATATGTATAAGCCAAATGAGTCTCTAATCTTCTATTCTTCAACCTTTTTCA
>LYNE01003494.1:0-11877 GCA_001662545.1 Rosa x damascena | reverse complement strand
AAAAAAAAAGGGTTTCTCTAGTGATAAGAATATTAACTACACTTGTCCTTTAATTCTATCAAATTTCCCTTACAAATACTAACTACGAAATGGGTCCCATGTGGATGCTCATTGTGCTCTACGTTGGTCCAGATGGAGGATGTAAGGTGTTCGAACGTTGTCACGGCACAACGCTGGGCGATAGTGTATTGTGAGCGCTATGTTTCAATTATTGTTGTTTTAGTCAATGACTCAATGTTGTCCAATTGTGCTCTGTCGTTGGTTTCGAGTGGTTTTTACTTGGTCGGTAACTAATCAAGGAAAAAATGTTGGGTTAATTACATATAAGTGCATATTTGAATGTTTTTTTAGCCATAAGTTCATCAACTAGTTTTTTCCCTCATAAGGCCACTAGATTAGAAAGGTTGTTATATTTTGGATATTAAAAATCAATATATTTACATAAATGCCGCTAGAGCACAAAATCAACAGTCATTCTCTCTCCTCTCCGCGAGGTCTCCGGTCAACTCCGGCAAGTCTCCGGCGGGTCTCCTACTGACTTCTGGCGAACTCCGGCCACCACAAAAGCAACTGTCACTAACACCAAAAACTACTGTCATCAGCAATAAAAGCTACTCGGGTGAGATTTTCGGCAATTTCCGGCGATGTCACAAAAGCTACTGTCACCAGTAACAAAAACTACTATCACCAGCAATAAAGGCTACTCTGGTGAGATTTTCGGCGAGGTCACAAAAACACTGCTGTCATCAGTAACAAAAGCTACCCTCCCCACCACTAATAAAAGCTACGCTCCCCAAAACCAAAAGCTACCATTCCCATCAACAAAAGCTACTATCTCCACCACCAAAAGCTATTCTCATCAGTAACAAAAGCTACTCCAGTGAGATTTCCGGCGAGATACGAAAAATTACTATCACCAACACTAAAAGCTACTGTCACCAATAACAAAACTACTTTCACCAACAATAAAAGCTACACCAGTGAAATTTCCCGCAAGGTAAAAGAAAATTACTGTCACAAATACTAAAAACTATTGTCATTAACAACAAAAACTACTCTCACCACCAACAAAAGCTACTACTAAGTAGAACAAAAGTTATCCCCTAAAGTTGAGACTAATAAAGCTACTCCCATCGACTATAAAAGCTAGTGCCAAGCAATACAACAGCTACTCCAAAAAATCAAAACAACTATAAATTGAAAATCTCAAATACTAGAATCAAATTTTTCCGATTTCAACTTCAACCAAACACAACTCAAGAACTTAATAAAACTACAATCCTAATCCAATTAGAAAACCACAATGGATCTACAACGATACATAGGCAATAAGCGATAATCATTTGATCGTATATAGATCAAACTGAAACTATCGTATATAGATCAAACTGAAACAATTTCAACCAGAGGAACTAATCTAATGATTTGTTAACACGAGATCAAGGATAATAATGTGAGAATTCACCGAATCAAATTATAAGCAGAGTAAGAATGAAATGGATCATGATTCTAAAACGTTTGATTAGAAGTTGAAAAGGTCAGAGACGAAAATACTCACCAAGATTGAAGGTTTTAGGAGTTGAACATCATCGTTCAGATCCACGACCTCAGCTTGCTGAGGCATCTCGGTTGCGGCGGTGCTATGCTTTGGACTCGTTGGCGTTCGATTGTGCTTGCCTTGGAAGACGGAACCGTGGAGGGAGTCGTCGAGGAGCCTGAGACGGAGATGTGGTCGATGGAATTGAGAGGAAGAGGAGAGAGTCGGAGATCCAGTATCAAGCTGCTAGAAGAGGTTGGACTTGCCTTCGAAGCCGGAGACGAAGTCGTCGCTGTCAATCTGTGGGAGAAGCAATGGAATCCGTAGGCGGCGATAGTAATCTGCGAGAGATCGGAGTCGGCGGAGAGAGACAACGGCGAAGTCGAAAGAATCTGGGAGATCCAGTTGAATATGTGAGATTTGGAGCTGCTGATTTGGAGTTTTGGATTTGGGCTAGGGCTCCGATATTAGGTACTTGAGGAACAACTTGGACCAGTGGGTGATTCGTGCACGGTGGCCATGGCTGAGACAGAGGGAGAGAATAGGAGTTGGAGGTGGTCATGGCTGAGACGAAGGGAGAGAATGGGAGTTGGAGGTGGTCATGAGATGAGAGAGAGAGAGAGAGTTTTGATTTTAAAGGCTGTTTGTTTTGTGTTTAGAGGGGCAAAATCGTCAAGAAAAAAATAAATGGAAGATGAAAGTGGCCTTATATGTACAATAAAAATTAAGTGGCCTTATGACCAATTAAAGTTTAAAAATGACACTTATGTGTAATTTTCTAAAAAATGTTCAAGCACATTTGGATATAAATTCAATAATTTTTTTTAAGTTGAGTGTTTTATTTCTCACCGTAAGGTTTGCGTTCAACGGTGATTGAGTATAATTTTTCTTGTTTAATTACTTACTAGGTGAACATTGGTGTAGTTTTTAATTACAGTTTATTGAGATAATTTAATTTTTTTTAAAAAAACATTCGTCTAATATTGAAAAACTCCCCTTGTTTTACTGGTATTTTTTTGAATGAAAATGTCAATCTGTATTAATAATCTGAGCAAGCAGTACAAATCGACACACCTCTAAGGTTGTCAGAAAGAGCCTACTTTCAGAGTACAATTGAAAAACCTATTCTATAATAGAATAAGCACCCAACATACACCTAGGACACCAACCTTTCTTGAAAGTCCACGCAATTTTATTCTAATAAAAAACCTAGTACTCCGAAGTAAATTAAATGATTTATTAGAAATACTAGCTTCTCGTCTTGTCAATAGACAAGAAGAGGCTACTAGGGCATGGATGGTTTGCCTTTTGAATGTTCCAGTGCATCAACACCAACCAACCGATGCTGCACCACTAGATCTCAGCCTCGTCCTCTTTGAGTACCACACCCACCAGCCGCAGCAAAATCCAAGCCAAGAAGCCCCGATTGACACCGGTCAGAGCATCGCACTAGTGCAACCGCTAGCCACTAGCCCTCTCGGGTAACAGACATCACACAGGGCTCAAAAACAAGGTCAGTGAGCCGCCACCGAATCTCAAAAGAATCTCGACCCATGATAGCACCACAAAAAGTGCCGGTGACAGATCAGAAGCAACGAATAGGAAGAGACAACTAGCCACAAGGCTAGCAATGGTCGCGGCCATCGAAATTTGGGAAGTTTTATCGGCCATCGAAACCCTAACAAAGCGGTTAAGTTAGAGAGTTCTAAAGAAAATTTCTTTACGTTGTTTTACTTGTTTAGATCAATCCTGTTTTCATAAATATAGATAGATAAAGATACACACGCATGACTTGCCGTGTGCTACATGATACTTATGCCTCATTTGCTTTAAATTGACATGACATGCCAAAAACCCAATTCCAATTTTGTCCAACTTATAACAAGTAGGTACAACCGTTGGACATTACAGTAGTAACCCTTATTCAAATTTCAGTTTTCCATATGCTTACTCCATTTGAGATGTTAGGCAACATCACTGGCCATAGTTTTTTTTTTTTTTGTTTTTTTTGTTTTTGATTATGTACTACAATGTAACTCCCCACCCCACCCCAACCCTGATGTCAGTGAGATTTGAACTTGTGACCTCCACGATATTAGCACGATATTAGTTAGGCTAGCTAACCAACATGCCATGACTCACCGACAGTGACCATAGTTGGTTGTTCAATTGAATTGCGATACTTTCTCTAATTTTGTTTTTCTATCAACTTGTCATACTGGTGGAAACTGACAAAACAAAATAATTCATAATAAAATTTTCATTTTAGAGAATTAACATGAGTTTAGGATTGGTCCGAGTTAAAATTACTAGGCATTTACAAGTTAGTAGTCTATCTCTTTTTTAGCATGACAATTATGATTTCTGGGTTGCTCCTTTTCGAATGGCCTAGTGTTAATTTGACCTCACATATTGGGTATGGTAGCATTTGGCATGGATTGTCATCATGTTGGTTTGGAATTTCTGGCTACCTGTTATTGGTGGCTGAGGACTTTGGGGGCCTTGTCGACTTTGTTATCGATGTGGGCGAGTCATCTTGATACAGAAAATTGGATCGGGGAGGCTTGAGGTCTAGTTGTGTTTTCATGTGACGCTTTATTGGTCTGACCTAGAGTCGGATCACAAGGTCTATTTGAAGCGGATGTTTATGTGCAAACCTGATATTGGTGTGCTTGGATCCGGCCTTGGCAAACGGTTTGAAGTTGTCGATGGTAGTTTTGATCTTGGCCCAGTTTGTGATTGATTTTGGGGCTGCTTTTAGCACCAAAAGTGCTTTTATAAATTAGTTGAGCTGTTTGGTAAAACCTCTACAATCAGCTTCCATCCGGAAGTGCTTCCTTGAACTACGGAAATCAAGAAGCTCCATTTCGTAGCTTTTCATATCTGCTTCTGCGGGAATCAAGTTGAAAACGCGGAAGGGTTAATGAAATTTCTGATATTGGCGAAATTGTCCTTCTGGTTTTTCTTGTTTCTTCTTTCACGTCCACGTCCTTTGCTCACTGCTTCTTCTCTCATACTCATAGCTAGAATCATTCCTTGGTTTTGCTCCTTGGATTTACAATTTTCGAAACAAGTCGGAAGGTATAATGTCAAAAACCTTGAATTTCTTTACTTCATGTTCTGGATGGAGCACAGTTTCATTTGTGCGATTTTGTCTTTTGAAAGCTGAAATTTTGCAGCATTTCATCGATTTTTGATATGGGTAGTTATGTTTTTGTGATTCAAAAGATGGGTCTTTGGTGATTTGAAAAACTTGATGGTATTTCTGGGTGTTTCTTTGTTCAATTGCTGAATTGGGTCTTGTTTAGAATGCAAGCTTAATGGAAGGCTCTCAGTTTATTTGGTTGTCATTTGGATAGAGGATTTGGTTCGGAATTTGAGGTGGATTTTGCTTTCTTTAGACAAGCTAGTACCTGTTTGGTATTCATATATGTCAATGTATGTTTGGTTAGACGAACAAGGAGAAGAGTAGCGTTGCTAATTCATGTCTTGTTTGTGTTTGCAAGAACAGAAGAATGGCGTTGCGGATCCTAATCATGGAGGATTGTGGATTGTGGTCTGTATAGCAACAAGGAAACTTATATTATTGTCTATGACTTTTTGGGAAATTAACTCTGTAACTTTTTGGAGTCGATGAAGTCTATGACTCTCTGTTGTGATCTAGGTTCTTGTCTGAAAATTGTGTATTACCTTCTCCTTCTGTTCCAAAACTTGCTCATTTAACAATAATGTTTTCGAGCCATTTATGTCAAAGAACCCATAGACTTTGAATATGGGTTTCAATACAATGAAAAATAATGTGGGGCAGAGGGGTGATAAAAGTGTATTGAAAAGTCATGCATGCTGTTTATGGAATTTGAAATCAACCAGAACTTTCTAGCTAGCTTATTATTAGTATAAAAGCCATAGCAATCTGGATTTCCTCTGCCACATACACACCAAATTATATTCTAAACACTTCTTGTACCTCCTTGATTAACTTCTTGCTCTTTGAACTTTAAAAATCTAAGCAAAGAATAAACAACATTTAGGATTGCCTATCAGAGGTTTGTAAATATGGAAATTCATCTATGGCTTGCGCCAGTAAATATGGAATTCAGACCAAGTCTTCAGCAATCAAACTTGGTATTCTAGTTGGTTTGATTTTAAAGGTCTGGTGTTCGACAATACCACCAGCTATCGACAATACCACCAGCTATTGCAGTTTCTCATAGAGGGCTAAGATTCTAGATAAGTGATGGAGGTAGTAAAAATCTCTCTAGCTTTTTTCAATTATTGGAAAGACCATTACTTCCACATAAATAAAATAAAATTAAGTGCTACCTGTAAACTTTATATTGTTAAACTGTAAACGTATATTAATCATAATGTTAAGTGCTACCTGAGAGTTTATATATGTGCCAACATTTGGCTGATGACGTAACCAAACAAAACTTAAATGGTGCTGAAATAACGGTAGTTGCAGCAGCATTACAATAGTTTGCTAAATGCTGATGTTTGGTTATGAGATAAAAAGGGTAAAATATTGGCTATGAGTATTTGTGGGCATGACAATGCGATAGCTTTTAGGGTTTCATATGCAATAGTAGCATTGGAGGCCAGATGATCATACATCTAGATTTTCGTATATGACTCTCTGATTGTATTATCTTGCAATTGTGAGATCTCGAATTTTCAACTTATCAATATATCAAACCTTTCACTTCTTCCCTTCTTCCCTTGGGATGTGAAGAATTTGCATTACAGCTTATTCACCTAATAGACCTGTTGAATGAACATTTCTCATGTATGCGTCAAACTATAAGATGCACTTTTCTTTACCAGGCAAAGTATCAAGTGGAACAACCTTGATCAAATTTATTGTTACCTTGATCAAATTTATTGTTATAACAGTACTTTTCACTCATTTGTAGGATTGCATTGGCGCTATTGATGGTGTTCATGTTCAAGCTTCGATATCTCCATGTGATCAAGTGTCATACATTGGAAGAAAAGGGATACCCAAATAGTAAAACATAATATGCATATTGAAGGGTTTAAATTAAATCTTTTATTCGGTCCAAGCAAGGGTACAAGGATAATACATGAGAAATTTTTTTATTTGGTATGGTTACATAATCAAAAAACAAAATTATGTATTTTAGTAGCATATCTTAGCATGTATGACCATTTTAGTAATTATACCCAGCCAAAGCTCTTTTGCCTTGCAACTTACCAAACACCTATAAATTGTTTTTTATTCTCACAGCACTTTTAAAAACAGTTTACCAAACACCTCAGCTGCTTCCTCTCACAGCAAGTTCGGAAGTGTTTCATCTCACAACAAATTCGGAAGTGCTTCTTCTCACAGCACAATAATCCCAAACTAAGCCTTAATTTGGTGAGAAATAAAATCCGATGGAAATGCTTGCATATCAAAGTACTTTTGTTATAACCCATTTTATGATAAGAGCATTTTTAGCAATGTTAGCCACTTTTGAGTCGAATTTTAGTCAAAGTAGCTAAAAAGTCATTTTAACTATCCACTTTTAGAAATACTTTTGCATCAGTGTTATTTATTTTAGCTAGTTTTTAAATTATATAATTTTTTTAAATGAAAATTAAATAGTTTAATTTTGTTTATAAATTACAAAAAATAACTTAAAATGAATGTTTTAAATTATAGAGAGCCTCATTTTGCTCTTTATATTTAGGAGCGAGATAACTAAAAGTTATAATGGAGAGCCACTTAGAAATCTGGTGTAGCTGCTAAAATAAATAAAAAACTAAACATACTCTCCAAAATAATTATGGAGCCAAAATAGAGAGTTTGCTAAAAATGCTCTGAGTGAATGAAATTTGTTGTATATCTTTATGCTTGAATTGTCAATGTCCAGTGAGTCATTTATTTTTTATGAGTAAATTTGACACATTGTTATCTATACTATTATTAAGAGAAGAGGTTTTGTTAGCCAAAGTAGGTGTGAAAAGACAATAAAATCCTTAAACTTTATATTAATTTTAGATAATTTTTAATAATTGAGTGGTAATATGGTAAATAGCAAAATTAAAAATTCTGTAAAAAATAAAATAAATAATTTTCAAATAATTAACTACCTATGTCTGCAATAACCACCCACAATTTCAGATAACTTTTTTTTTTTTCCAAATAACTTCTATTTTTTTCTTAATATAATAATTATAAAAATTTTACACATGCAGAGCATGTGAGTAGAAAACTAGTTATTATTAAGAGAAGAGATTTTGTTAGCCAAAACTAAAAAATTTGACAGAAATGACCCTGAAATATTAAAAAACTTTGAGAATTAATTAAATCACAAAGGCAATTATGACAATTACAAATTATATTTTTATTAAAAAAATAAACAAAAAAAAATCCTACAACCCACTTTTGTCTCTCACTAACTCTCTAAAATAACTGTTTTAATCCATTATCTTTTTTTCTTTCTGAAAAAAAATAAAATAAAAAAAAACACTCGCACATGCAGAGCATGTGTGGAGAAAGACTAGTATATATTCATATGAATTGAAGAGAACAGAAAAAATCAACCCCAAGCTTGCAAATTTACATGACAGCGTACTCCAAAACGGCCCCAATCATTTAGCTTAGTGGCAAAAATCTCTCAAATGTCTCACAAACAACTAGTATGTATATATATATATATATATATATATATATATATATATATATATCTCACATGCTTTGCATGTGTAAAATTCTTATAATTATTATATTGAGAAAAAAATGGAAGTTATTTGAATTGTGGGTGATTATTGCAAACACGAGTAGTTAACTATCTGAAAATTATTTATTTTATTTTTATATGATTTTTAATTTTGCTATTTACCATACTACCATTCAATTATTAAAAATTATTTAAAATTAATATAAGGTCTAAGGATTTTATTGTCTTTTCACACCCACTTTACATATTAAAATTTCTTCTCTTAATAATAGTATAGATGAAAATTATTTATTTTATTTTTTATATGATTTTTAATTTTACTATTTACCATACTATCATTCAATTATTAAAAATTATTAAAAATTAATATAAGGTGTAAGGATTTTATTGTTTTTTCACACCCACTTTAGTTATGAAAGCTTCTTCTCTTAATAATAGTATAGATATATTGTCCAACCAATATATAAAACTATCATTTCCTCCACATGCTCTGCATGTGCAAGTTATTGTTATTTTTTTTAGAAAATAAAAAAGAAAAAAGTTAGTTATTGCACAGAAAAGATGATGGGGAGAGAAAAGTGGATTGTGTATATTTTTTTTGTTTATTTTTTTAATAAAAATATATTTTGTAAAGGGGAAATTATCATTTACCCAATTTTTGGCACCAAATTGCCCACTTGCTCTACTAACATTTTTTTAACCTCATTTACCCAAAACACTCTAAGGGATTATTTCCCTAATACTCAATTAATTCTTTTTTTATTATTTTTATTTTTTTTTTGAACTTTTTTGCCCTCTCCTTCTTTCTCACTTAGAGAGAGAAGTCATCCTCCACCTGGCTGTGCTTCGGTGACCAGTGGCCGGCCGCGGTCTCCGGCGACAGGTGACCAGAATCTGGCGACCAGTCACCGGAATCCCGAATCCGACTGCCGGACTAGTGACCGGATTCTAGCATCTGATTTTATTACCCCCTAAAATCATATTATTGCCCCCCAGTAGCAAGTTTATTAGGGATCAATATTAACTAAAAATGAAGATGTTTATAATTTTGAAAGTTTTTGTAAGTTTATCCAAATAAATAATCTTATTATTGCCTCGTAATAATATGATTACTGCCCCAATAAATATGTTATTGCCCTCCAATAATCTCTTTACTGCCGCCCAATAATCTTATTATTGGTGGGTGTAGGACGTGTGGGACGACAACCTAGAGAGAGAGTGAGAGAGAGAGGTGGGTTTGGTTTTCTGTTGGGTTTATTGGGATGAATGGGGTGACTGAGTATGTGTTGACCGAGTTGAGCCGAGTTGACTCACTGACCGAGTTGACCGAGTGAAGAGATTGATCTGGAATCGTCCCAAGTTTGGGCGAGGATCGGATCGTTGTCTGGGCTGGAATCGATCGATCTGGGATCCTCCTGAGTGAGCGACGCTGATGTGGACCGAGCGACGCTGCTGAGCAGTCTGCTGTGGCTGAGCGACGCTGCTGTGGTTGAGCGAGGATCGTGGGCGATTTTATATGGTTAATAGGGCAGTGATTTGGTACTGTTATTATAGTTTTGAAGGCTATGAAGAAATCGAGTTGGTGTCCGTAGACACTGGGTTCACAGATCCAAGCTGGGGATTGATTTGCTTGGAGGAGGTGGCACTTTTATTTGGCGCGACGGGGATGGCAGAATGACGGCGTTGCCGGATTCGGGGGATGGAGGAGTGAGATCGGTGGGGTGGGGAGAGAGAGAGTCGACAAGGAGAGAGAAATCGTTGGGGGGAGAGAGAGAGAGAGTCTGTGAGAGAGAGAGAGAGAGAGAGATAAGTGTAATTCATTAATTAAAATGAGGGCAATACTGTCAATATATGTTAGATTGGGTAAATGGGGTTAAAAAACTCTTAGTGGAGTAAGTGGGCAATTCTTAAGCTGAAATTGGGTACGTGGTCACGGCCCCATTTTGTAAATGTCTTAATTATCCTTCTGATTTAATTAATTCTCAAAGTTTATTAATCTTCTAGGGTCATTTCTGTCAGAATTCTATATTTTAGCTAACAAACTCTCTTCTCTTAATAATAGTATAGATAATAGTCTGCCTAAAGAGGAGTGTATAATAATGTTTAGAAGATATATAGAGGAAGCCCGACCATCTAGCAATGCGGTAATAATAAGGAGAATATCGTACCTCTTTAATTTTTTTTTTTTTTTTACAATAATGAACGGTTCAAATAATTAGATTGCAGACTGTAATGATAATTAACTATTTTCTTAAAAAAGATTAGATAATTTGATAAGGAATGCCTTTTTAAAGTTTAGACGAGGACATGGACTCACTGTAGAAATCAATCATCATGTGAACTAGTTCTATGATATATCATCATCAATTATATAATTTGACTTATTCGGGAGAGGATGGTATCTATCAAAAATTCAAAATGGTCCAGGTTCATCTTTTGTCATAGTGCATATATGTTGCCAAACATTTCTGACGCGATTATTTTAGTCACCAACTTTACAAGTAGTTTTCTTCTATTTCTCTTTTCTAAATGTAACAGAAATTACTCAAATTATTAATCATCGTGATAATTGTATCGGTACGCTTTCTTCATCTTCATTCGAAAATTTGAACCCAGCCCAATGTATCGGACTGCTTTAAAGGTCGGGTTCATCCGAACAAAAGTTCCTGCTGGCTCTCATCACATGAAATTTATCCAAACAAGAGATAGATATTGGATATCAAGCTGACGTTAATTGAATCGATTGTTACAAAAGGAGAAGGTTCTATGAAAACTCCACAAGGTCAAATATATGATTCTTTCTTCTTACTGTCTCTAATATTACAAAGGTACTATATATGAGATGGGAAATGAAAAATACCAATTATGTTATGTCAAGTACTGTGTTCACATGAGAAAAACACATTTATCAAATTTGACTAGTTGCTACAACCCGTGGCTAGCTATTGCCCTCCGTGACGTTTAGTAATTAACATTAGTATACTTAAATGTTTTATGTTTTATGCTATTTAGACCTCCTAATTTGTTCTTTGGACCTATCTAAATTTTTGTCAAAATTTAATCTCTATTTTTACCCTCTTTTATAATTAAAAAAAAAACTGAATATATAGAATGAATATCATTGATATGCAAGAGTCATTATTCTAAAAACACTCTCTTCCTTCGCAATTGTTCTTAGCCAATTGACAAATATGAATCATAGAGTTTTTATTTTTAATTTTTTTATTCAAAATTTGTGATGCACTTCATAACTCCGTAGCCATGAGAAATTAAAGAGAAAAAGAAGAACGAGTAAAGATTAGATTACATCACTTGAGATGTGCATGTGGTTTTAAATTATGCAAGAACCCAAAATTTTTTGTGGGTTTTTGGGTTGAGAACGTAGCCTCCAGCTTGGCCCTTCTTCTATACTCCAACACAATGGCACTTGTAGTTCTCAATTAAATACTCTGCTGTATGGTTGTATTTATCGCTTTTGACGAACATGTCGATGACCCTCCACGCCATGTATAGAGTTTAGACTTTAAAGTTGGTAGTGTGGTCATATATTAATCTTTTCTCTCCTCTCTATGTATATAGTTCCTTACCAGACAAAGATAAAAAAAATTGATGTTCAAAGGAACTGCATGTATAATAGGAGGTATCAAAAAAAAA
>LYNE01003492.1:12513-31922 GCA_001662545.1 Rosa x damascena | reverse complement strand
ATTCTGGAGCTTGTACCATCCTTGTATTTACAGCTGCATCTATTTCGATTGTGTTGTCGTTGCAAGTCTTTAATATTCCTTTTAATTTTGGTTGGAAGGAATGGGTCTTTGCTGTTGTGCTCTGGTTTATTCGGAAATAGAGGTGCAAAGGTTCTTTTGATCCTAGCTTTTGTCTTCCTTACAACATCAATCGTATCATATTTAACAGGAATATGTTAAATAAAGAGAAAAAGAAATTGTTCTGGGTCTATGAACGTCATAGAACATAAAGTTTGGTCGTCTTCATTCTTCTGCCATTTGATTACATTGAAAATTCAGTTTTTTAACTTCTTTTTTTCCCTTCTAATTGGAGATTCAGTCAGTTTTGAATGGTGGTGGCAATTGATATGCCAAGTAAAACCGATGTAACATCGACAGGCCATGACACTCGAACATGGTAAAGAAGCTACTCAAAGAGGAATCCAAACTGAAATGATGTCTTCGCTTTTGCATACTCATGTTGGTAGAGCCGTAGAGAAGGTCTTCATTGATTTAGCTAGAAAGCCTATAGCTATGTTTCTTAGCTTCTGTTTATTTACTTATTTATTTATATATAGTGAGCTATAGCTATCCAAGTTTTTACTTTGTTGATTTATTTTTCTCTTCTTTTTTTTTGTGTTCCAGTTTCTTGATGATGACAACACATGCTATTTGGACAGCATTTTTGAAGGCTGAAATCTACTTGGTAATTGAGCAAAGCTACTGCTTTCAAGGTTTTTTAGACTGCAATGCATGTAATATTGTGGCTTTTTTTGTGGTTTTTTATTTAGTTCGGTATAGATATGCATTTGAAGGGTAGAGAAAGACTTGCGTGGGGCACCTGCACTGCCACATGGTGTGGCAGACCAATCACTGTCCAGCAGGAGGGTCTTTTGGATATTATACATTTAAAAAACAGGGGCAGTTTCGGAAAAAGGTGAAAAAGTTCTGGTTTTTTATTGGAGGGCCCTAAAGCCACGCGGTGGGGAAACCCCACCTAAGAATTTCTTTGAAGGGTAAGGCTCAATACGTCTCTCCAGACTAGGTGTATATTTCTTTTCAATTAATAAAATTCTCTCGCACCGTTAAAATTCTTCATAATTTTTTTTTCTATTAAGAAATCCAAGCCCACCGGAAGTTTCATTCTTGGATCCGCCACTGAATCACAACACATTCTCAGATTCTTCACCACACGTATTGGCACTCCTTTCCCGGTACCTAGCCCAAAATCTATGGCCACATTCTCGCTATGCCGACTGAGCAAGTACTCTTTCTCCTTCTCATCAACATCAAGCAGAACATTGTCCAAATCAGGAACGTGACCAGCATCTCTGAGTCTGCTGTTTATTTCTTGCAACATCAACGCAATGCGGCTCTTCTCTTCTCTGTGTGTGTATCAGTATCACCACCGGAGGTAAACTCATGAATCACTCCATTAACTTCAATGGAACTGGATCCGGGTACCTTCTGAATCCCTTCCTCTTTCAATTGTAGCCTCACCGAATTGGGTATAATCGCGGCAACCACCATCTCGAAAAACAAAGAAACAGCCTCCTTTGGCATATTCCTCCAACCATAACCACAAATAAAACTAGTCCACGACACAGTGTTTCTCTCAAGCATTTCACCATACACCTTCCGGGCATCATCCAAGTCCCCAGATTCTGCATAGAAATGAATCAAAGAATTCCCAATAAACAATACACCCTTTGTTTCTTATTCTTCAAGGAACAAGTTGAAGGCTTTCCGGGCAAAGTCTAACTTCAAGGAACATGTGCTTATGAAGTAAATCCCAATCCCAACACCCCGTGGCTCTGTTATTCCATTTACCTCATGGATGGGTTTAGGTAAATCCATTAAGCAGCTTTATGGACAACATCTGGATTATCTCACCAATATTCAGCTAAAACAGTGGGACCAACTGAGGATGAATACAGGCCCTTGGATGCATTCATTCCTGTAAAGCCGAAGCCGCCATCTGGCTGATTGAACAAGTTCACCGAAACACCTCATCTCATCATCATGTAGCCAATCTGTGGGAAGACTCACGAAAATCTCAATTCTCGCACTTTGAAACTGTAGCAGCGTTTCAAGTTGTTGCTTCAAAGCACTCTAAAAGAACACATCTGAGTGAAATTTGCTTCCGCTAATGCACCTTGAGATAGAGCAGAAGCAAATTGTACATGGAGGTATCAAAGTCTAATGCTGTAATGATCACAATAGATCTGCCCCCTTCTGATCTGAATGCAGACTACCACAAAGCATTTCACAGGGTGGTGAAACAACAGTTGGGATTCAATTGAAGCAGACATGGGCTGGGATTTCTTCAGGGAATTTGGCTGCAAAATTGAGATACTCCATGTAATTAAGATAACGGCAAAGTTGAGATACTTGAGACCTCAATATATAGATCTTTAAACTGAGGATAGTCCAATACTTCCAACTGTTTTCTAAAATCATGTTCCTCTAACAAATAAACATAAATGCAAACTTTAATGCGTTATGCATTATTATTCTGAAGCTGTAGTTTTAATACTTCCTCTAAGTTAAATGAAAAAATAAAAAGGAAAGGTATTTATTCTAAGAGGATTATACATATACACTTACTCCTTGATTAGTTCTGATGAATAGACATACTTGTTGGAGAGAGCCTAATCCTGCAGCAGCCTCTAAAGAGACTCATGCCACTTGCCTATGACTGTGAAAACCCTCATCAACCACCACATATGATTGCTGCAATAGAATACAGGCAGTCAGGCTGTTTCAAGAACATATTAGAAATCAAAACTGCCATCAGTTAGAGGAACCGTATATTAAGCTCCAAGTTCTTGTGTAATATAAGTAGAAGTAGTTGATTCTCTTTCTTACGGTGCCACTAGACCTTGTGAATGGTAATCCAGATTGGTGCTAGCTACTGAATATGTGCTGCTAAATTGATGCAAATTTTTAATGCCTGCTTGCATGAATCTACAACAGAGGCATACTCCAAGAAAGAGTAACTACTCACAGTATCAATTCCATCCTTAGAAACAATGAAAGCCAATTCCATTTTCCTCAAGAAGGTCAGCACACACCTGCGGCATCACCTTGAAGCAAGATTCTTAGCCAGAGCCAGGCTAGAATTTCTGATACCAAAAAATTGTTGTATATGAGTTTGGCAAATTATTGGCAATACTTATTTATGAAATTTCAGGTTGTAATCTGTAGAGGAAAATTTAATGTGCTTGTGGCATGCACATATACTAGGAAGATTTTTCTTAAAGTGATGTTCATTTTCCATCTGCTTAATCCATGTACCATGTGGACAATGCAGCATCATGCCTTTTTAACATGAGATGTTTCGATAAAATTGTAAACAATAACATATGGGCGCTTTGAGCCAAGAATTACTAGGAGAAGAGCATAGGCAAGAGTACAACTAGAGGAGAATAGCATATACCTTTACTTCTAGCTCATTTGTGGTCATCTCAAATTCAGCCAGATCAGCAATCACCATGTAGCCAACTTGGCCAGAGTTTGTAACCTTTCCAAGTGCAAAATCTATAGTCCCCACTGCAAATGGAAAAAACAAACAAACTGCATGATATCAATCACCTAGCACAGAGTAATTACAAAATTAAAGAAAAGAAAATGAACCAGAATACAAATGTTACTAATGGATCATATCAACCAAGTTGTATGAACTACCATAATTTGCATGTCCTAGCTAGCTGATTACCACCAATATTCTCCTACAACAATGGAATCAACTGATGACGATAACAAACAATTTTGATACCATTATTTCACGTAGCCAATCTCAGGCTCCTACCAGATCCAAAGCATCATGCTACTAGCCATTATATGATGCTAACTATTATATTATGGAAAATTGGAGGAGTTTGTAGATAGTACACAGGTAAGTTTTAGTTACTGATAGCCATTAGTTGGCTTGAAAGAATCTCCATGATCATGGGCTTCTGCATTTTCTCATATCATGTGCTAGCATCACTACATTCTTAAAGATTCACCAAGTTTTGTTCATTGTTTCTTAAATGTCTGAGTTCTAGCTAGGAAATTGTAAAGTTTATTGACATAATTAAAGTCTGATACAGGGAGTAATTTGTATCAAGGGTTTGGAGCATGCATATTCCAGAAAGAAAAAAAAAGAAGAGAGAGAGATACATGGGAAGAAATTTTGTTCCCTTATGAGTTAGTCACATAGTTTAAGGATGAATTTAATTTTCTTCTCTTTTTCCTTGTATTAGCAGTTTCGGAGTGTGCTGTAACCACTAGTCACTGCCTAAAAAGAGTGCGTGGACTATACATGTTTCTCAGTTCTGACTGCCAATGCATACATCACTTTGAATGTACTATGTAGTGCTTATAGTGACTGACTTGTCTGGGCCATTTGTTCAATTCTGGAATAACGGTTGCTAGGCTGAAAATGGGAGACTTGGCCTTAATCCACCTCAAAATAGGCCATAGTTAATTGTACATGATGTACATGGTTACAGAGTATCAAATTCTAATGCAGTAACAAACAACATAGATCTGCCCATGTGCGCTAAAAGGAAAAGATGAATATATGAACTTACGGATTGATGAGTAAATAGCAGATGAAGCTAGCCTGCAGCAGCCTCAAAACAGGCTCATACCCAAACCTGAAAAATGTTGAAATCTTATTGGTTCTTGCACACACTGAAGCTTCAAGTCTAATAAATAGCAGGTGGGATTTCAAACCTCTATCTCACTAATAAATAGCTAAATGATGTGAATGGTAGTGTTGGTTGCTAAGACAAAGACAGCCACTGGTCTTGATCACCTTTAACCGGGCCACAAGGTTTTGTTGGTTCTGAAGACAGAGAAAGCTTTAACAAGTCAGTTGGTTCCTCTTGACAAAGTCTTTTTCTGTCTTTGCCTGCTGCATCACCTAGAACTCTTAGCTGATACCAAAAAATGATGTGTATGATCCAATCAGATCATTGTCCAAATTTGTTTATGTATTTAGAAGTTATAGTCTATAGATGACAACTTAATCTGCCTCTGGAATGTAAATGTGCCAGGAATATTTTTCTTAATGTGACAGCTTCACATTCCATTGGCATAACAGAATGACCATGTGGACAATGCAACATCATGCCTCTTAATGTGATATGTTTCAAAAACATGTAAACAATGAGATAAAGGTACTTGAGCATAGATCGAAGTACTAGGAAAAGTATATGGGCACATGTACAACACGAATACTAGGGAAATAGCACATACCCTGACTTCTAGCTTTTTGCAGTCGTCTCAAAGTCAGTCAGATCAGCATGTACCCAACTTTGCCCGAATCTGCAACCATTCAAGTGCAGAGTTTATAGTTCCCCCTGTAAACGGAAGCAACAATCTAAATGTATAACATTAATAAGTTAATCACCCAGAAACATTTATTGTAGTAAATAACAAGTGAAACCAAAGAAATGAACTAGAAGCCAAATATTAATACTGGATCATTTGTATGCACTACCTTAAATGCAGTGCCTAACTGATTGACATCAATATTCTCCACAATAACACAAAGAAACTCATAAAACGCCTTTAGGTCCTTCCAAATATTATATTATGCTTGTTATTTTTGTCATTTGAAATTTTTGTTAAATTCTCACTGGTTCAGATTATAATATTCTTGTATTTCTGGATATGAAGGCTTTTTACAAATCCTACAGATTGGTATTTAAGAAGCAGCCTCATCAAACATTCCCATATGGTACAGCAATGTCTGCCTTACAACCAGAACCAAAGAGGTGATATTCTTCACTACTTGCAAAGTTGGTCAAGTATACCAATTATATAGTACAATCCTTAGGTTTGAAAATCAAACTACTGATATAAAGATAAACATGAAAATAAATATATTTTTGTCATCGAATACATAAATCAAAACAAATGACACAGAGAATAAAGGGGAGGAAAAATCAAATGTCTACAAATGTCAACCCTAGTAAGCAAAATTTCTGCAGATTTTAGAACAAAGAGAAAACCCTAAACCGGAAATCTTCAAGGAAGGAAGACTCGCAAAATCCTTGATTCTCGCATTTTAAAACTCGAAGTTGAAACTCCAGCAGCATTTCAAGTGGTTGCTTCAAACCACTGTAAAGGAACACATCTAAGCGAAATTTGCTTCCCTTAATGCAGACTAGCACAGGCACAAGCATTACACAGGGTGAAACAACATTTGGGATTTAATTGAAGCAATGGGTGGGATTTATTAAGGGAATTGGCTGAAAAATATAGAAAATCCATGTAATTAAGATAATGGCAAAGATGAGATACTTGAGAACTCAGTGTAGGTCTTTAAATTGAGGATACTCCAATACTTCCAACTGTTTTTCTAAATTTACAGTGGAACCTATCAGAATGAGAATTCTTTCATTTTTCTATTTATTTCATTAAACTGGTTTCTAATTGTAGGTTTATGATCAATTAAAGTCAAAATACTAACATTAATATGTACGCCCCAGCCTATTCTGAAACTGAATATTTTTAGTACTTCCTCTAAGTTACAAAATTTGAAAAGGGAAATGATACACGTATTTAATTATTTATTCTAACATTATTACGTATATACACTTACATCTCATTGATCAGTCTTGATGAATAGAAATGCTTTTCGGATAGAGCCTGATCCTGCAGCAACCTCTAAAGAGACTCACGCTACTTTCTAATGAATTAGAAGACTCTCATCAAACACCACATATGATCACTGCAATGCAATACACGCAATCAGACTCGTTCAAGAATGCATTAGAAATCAAAATTGCCATCAATCAACAGAATATTAAGAACAATGAAAACCACAGTATTTACTCCACGAAGGCGTAACTACTCACAGTATTAATTCCATCCTTAAAAACAATGAAAACCAATTCCTTCTTCCTCAAGAAGGTCAGCATCCGCCAGCATCATCACCTTGAAGCAAGATACTTAGCCAAAGCTAGGCTAGAACTTCTGATACCAAAAACTTAGTATATGAGTTTGATTAATTATTGGCCATATTTATGAAATTCCGAGTTGTAACCTGTAGAGGAAAATTTAATATGCTTGTGGCATGTACATGTGCTAGGAAAATTTTGCTTAAAGTGATGCATTTCATATTCAATGTGCTTAATCCATGGACCATGTGGACAATGCAACATCATGCCTGTTTAACATGATATGTATCGATAAAATTGTAACCAACAACATATGGGCACTTGAGCCTAGAATTACAAGGAAAAGAGCATCGGCAAGAGTACAGCTAGAGGAGATAGCATTTACCTTTGCTTCTAGCTTATTTGCAGTCGTCTCAAATTGAGTTGGATCAACATTCAGCATGTAGCCAAATTGGCCAGAGTCTATAACCTTTCTGAGTGGAAAATCTATAGTCCCCACTGCAGATGAAAAAATAAATTGCATGATATCAATCATATAGCAACACAGTAACAAAATGAAAGCAAAGAAATTGAACCAGAAACAAATGACAATAATGGATCATATCAACCAAGTTTTGTGAACTACCTTAATTGCATGGCCTAGCTACCTGATTACCACCAATATTGTCCTACAAGAATGGAATCAATTGAGGACAAATTCACTACTTTCGATACCACAAAACAATCATTCCTATAAAAACATGAAATCTGCAGAATTTTAGAACAAAGAGGAAAGTCAAACCTGAAAATAGTGGCTATTCTCTGAAAGAAGATATCTAAGTGCATGGCATTATCGTTGAAACTCTGGAGTTGATGGTGAGGTAGACTGCAGATTCGCCAGAGTCGACTGTGAACTGGGAAGAGGATCAAGATTTGCTTGCCAATTAGAAGTCTGGAAGATTTGAGCCAGGAGACTCCACCACATATCACAGGTGGATGCAGATGAAGATGCAAAGTGATCGGGGAAGGGAGGCATTGATGGTTGCTCCTCAATGCAGTGTCGTTTTAAAGGAATTGGTTGCTCCTGCTGCTCTTGTTGATGGTCATAATCCTCGTTGGCTCCATTACGAGGCCTCTTTTGTTCTGCATTCGCCGACGAAAGCCATGAAAGCCAATCTACCATCGGCATGCCACTCTCATCGATGGAAGTGGTTGAGTGATGGGAGCTATGCAGGTCAGGGGACATGGGGACTGGGGAGATAGCCATTTCATATGCAAAGTGGACCACCGGTGCTTGCCCCCCGGCGGCAGTGCGTTGTCGTTTCGGAGGATTCACTGGTGTTGGTGATGGTTCTTCCGCGCTGCGGTGTCGTTTCAGAGTTTCGGAAGACAAAGAAAGCTATGACGACGGAGTTGGCTCTTCAATTGACGGTGACTCCGCCTCTATCACAGCTCCACGATTTGTCAATGTCGACAATCTCTCCTCCAGTAATTCACAACCTCTTATATGTGGTTTAACGTCTGGTGGAAGCTCCGGAATTTCTCGGAGTCTCTTGCAATCCTCCAAGTCAAGCCACCACAAGTAGACAAATTTGGTGAAGCAAGCAGGAAGACTAACAAAATTGTTTCTTGACAGATTAAGCCACTCTAATGTTTCCCAGCAATCAAGAGTCATCAGGAAATCACAATCTGATAATGAACTGCACCCTGCGATACTGAACACACGTAGCTTGGGAAGTGATAGTGAGCAACCATCGACATTCAAAATTTTGGTATTTGTTGGAAATCTGACAAGTTTTGAGCATTCACCAAGATCAAGGAACCCTAAATGTTGCAACCCATAAATGCTGCACGGTAGAGTTGTGAGATTTTTGCAACCCGTAAGACCCAAATGTTCAAGCCCAATAAGATTTCCAATTGACTCATCAAATTCTCTTATGTCACTGCCTTTAAGAGAGAGTTGTCTCAAGGAATTCATCTTTACTGGAATTTTTGGAAATATAGTCAGTTTTGAGCATCCACTCGCTTTAAGACTCTCAAGGTTATGAAGGAATCGAATTGAATGAGGAACCTCAACTAAACTGATACACCCATCTAGATCCAACATTTTCAAGTTAGGGATTCCACTGAAGTCTGGGAGTTCTGTTAGGGATTCACAGTCCCTCAAATTCATACATGTTAGCCTTGAAAAATTCTGTATGGCAAAAGAAAAAGGAAAAAATCAACCAAGTGGATGCAGTAATTTACAACAGAATTATCTATTACTTATTTTTAATTAAAGAAGTCTTGAAATAAAATGAATTATTAGATTATAGTACCTTACGTCCCTCCCATAGTCGTGTGATTCTGTTGCTCATAGAAATATTGAGTTTTGCAAGTTTGTTTGCATGAAAATCGGATGGAAAACATTGCAACGGACATTTTGGCCAATCAAGCCACCTCAACTGCTTGGAAAGATAATCAATATCTCCAGAAAAACATTCATATTTCGGATCCTTGCTAATAGAAATATATATAAGATTCTTCATCTTTGAAAAGCTTTTAGCATTCAAAGATATCGTAGATGATCGCCACGGGACTTGAATGCCTCTAACTTTATTTGTTCCCTACAGTAAAAGAAAGCAAGCTTATTAACCTAGCAACATTTATGGTTGCAATTTCTATTCAGACAAAAAAAAAAAAACCATAGCAATTTCTATTGGAAGCACAAGTACTGTTTCAATACAGTTTTCTTCAAGGTCTCAATAAGAAATTATATTCAATATAAAATGTTTTCCCAACTGAAAAACACGGAACATCATTAATATACTTACTGTATTATTTGTTAGAACGTCATCGACATCTTCTTCACTCCACACTCTGCTGCGTTCCCCGGGTTTATCAGGTGACTCTTGATACACTATGTCTTTACCCATTTCTTCTATCAAGTCATGCATCCAAATCACACCTATTTTTGTTCCACCCAGCTGAGTCTTATCGTCAATTCTTATTAAGGCCTTTTCTTGGAGTTGCTTAATACCAATCACTGATTTGAGGTCGTAGCAAGCTTCTAGTATCGGTTTCACATGGTCTACAAGCTTCCCTTTAAAGAAACAAGCGATATCAAGAAAATATCCTTTTAAATCTACTCCCAGAGCATCATAACTTATTTTGAGAATGTCTCTTATCTCTCTGTGGGGATCTTCTCTCCTACAACTACCTATTGTAGCTTCCCACTCCTCTCTGCTTCTACGAAATAGATGAGAGCCTAAAACTATCAAAGCCAAAGGAAGGCCCTGGGCATAGCGTACTGCACGTTGTGCAAGTTCCAGATAATCGCTTGGAGGTCTATTTCTTTTGAATGCATTCAAGCTAAACAACTCCAAAGCATGACGATCATTTAACATCTTGACCTCGTATACTTCATCAACTTTATGAGCAATTAGCCAACGTTTATCTCTTGTTGTTATGAGAATTTTACTGCCCGGCCCAAAACAATCAGGGGATGGAACTAAGTTCTGTAATTGGCTAGAATGACTCACGTCATCAAGGATTAAGAGAATTTTTTTATGTCGCATCCTTATCTTTATAAAACTGAGTCCTTCATCAACACTGTGCACCTTCAAAGTTGAGTTTAATATATGAGACAAAAGTGTCTCTTGCAGTTGGGTTATGCCTTTTGATCTAACATCCGCCAAGAAACAGCTGCCTTCAAACTTATGGCGAATTGAATTAAACACATCCTTCGCAATTGTGGTCTTTCCTATTCCACCAGGCCCCCATATGCCAACCATGTTATTCTCCTCAGCATCTAAAAGTTTCTTGACCTCTTGTCTACAAGACCCCAAGCCAATTGGATGTTCAGCAACGTGCAACTCACATGAAGGGTTTATTACTTGGGCAAACAAATCCTCAACAATTTCCTTAATAAATTCAGTCTCGTACCTATGAAATTAAAAGCACATATAGGAAATCGAATAAAGTAGAAGATTAATATATGGATTTTTCAATTATATTAAAAAATTGGCTAACTAATCAACTAGCTAGTGGTGTTGGGGTAAAAACTTAAAAACATACCGGCCCTCCTCGAGAATCCATCCAGACAAATTTGCTGCTTCCTCAAGAGCCTTCCTCCATTTGCCCATGCTATCCTTGTATTTGCATTGATCAATTTTAGCAAATGCATCACCGAAAGCACCTGTTTGGTGTCGTATATCTGAGGGAGCCACCTTGTAGAAAACAGCTCTAAACTTCTGTCCTTTGGATTTTTTGCAGTCAAGTATCTTGACCAGTTCATCTAAGCACCACCTTGACGAAGCATAATTTTGAGAGAAGACAACGATTGAAACTCTGGACTCCTCAATTGCTTTGAGGAGCTCTTGTGATATGTCTTCTCCTCTGCTCAGCTTATCATCTCTGAAGGTCTCAATTCCCCTCTGACACAGAGCAGTATACAAATGATCTGTAAAATTAAAGCGTGTATCCTCGCCTAGAAAACTCAGGAAGACCTCGTATGTGTAATGCTTTTGGTGATCAGTAGAAGAACGTGGGAGAGAAGAAGATGAAGAACTGGCTGCTGCTTCATAGTTCAGAGAAGCCATATTCTGCTTGCTTTGCTGCATCTGTTGAATGCTGCCTTCCTAGAGTGCTTTTGTATTGTAGATCTGAGATCTCAACTCTCAAGAAGATAGTTTCTTGGTGCCTGCTGCAATATGAATGTGAGGTTGAAAATCAGAACCTCTATGAGCCTTGTTCTTCTTTCTTTGCAATTTCTCTTTTACTGTACACTCACGAGGCGCACTTGCCAAGTTTCTCCTCACTTTTTCTTTTTAGACTTGGACGAAAATTTTCTAGGAAGACTGTTTCTTTTTCTTTTTTCAGAGGTGATGACTTCTTTTTTCTTTTTCTTTTTTGGATAAGTGGGGGTCCAAAGGACCCAAAAAGAAACAAAAAAACACAACCCAACCTCAGCCAATCATCTAACAAAAAACTAGTGATCTGTGGAGGAGGTTGCTCAAAGTAGATGGCACCGATCTCAACAGATAAAATGCATCTTGATAGTGCATCAGCAACAGTATTAACTTCCCGAAACACATGGCTGATAATACACTCTGAAAAACCAGCCTGAAGGTGAAGACAATAATCAATCACAGTCTTCAAAGGGTGCAGCTCATCCACCCCATTATTCACCAAGTTAACAAAGACTTTAGAATCACATTCCACAACCACTTTGTCCATGCCAATATCAGCCGCCAGTTTTAATCCCAGAAGCATACCCCATGCCTCAGCTTCCAAAACTTCACCATGCCCAAAATGAGCCACAAAACCATTTATCCAATTTCCAAACTGATCTCTAATAACCCCTCCAGCTCCAATATTTCCATGAAGATTGGATCTAGCACCATCCACATTCAGTTTGACCCATCCATTAGCAGGTTTCAGCCATTTCAGAGCCACAGAAGCTTGTTCATTCACTACGTTCTTCTTCTCTTGGGAAAGAAACCATTCAGTAGCACTTTCAATGATTATTTTAGTTGGATTAATAGGAAACTGGAATCCTTCTTCAAAGACATTTGTGTTCCTCCATTTCCAGATATACCAACATGTAAAAGTAAAGAGAACATTCCAGTTCATACCCCCATAACACTTCATAGAGCAGTGACCATTGGCAGCTAACCAGCCTACCCAATCAAGCTGCATAGCCCTCTTGATACTATTAGAACAGTTAAGCTTCTGCCAAATTTTATTAACTCTAGGGCAATCTCTTAGCATATGAAGCAGAGATCCAGTATGGACATGACAAATAGGGAAGAACTCATCTCTTGTAAACCTTCTTTTCATCCTTTCAGCATTAGTGAGGAGCTTACCCTGAACAATCAACCAGAAGAAAATTTTTAGCTTAGGGGGGCATACACAATCTCCACAAGAACTTCCAACAAAAGTCAGCGTTCTCCTCATCAAAGAGGGATAAGTAAGCAGATTTTACTGAAAAATGGCCGTTAGATGTTCCACTCCAGATAATCTTATCATCATCACCACCAGCAAAACCCACAGGCATACTCAAAATTTTATTGATAATATCTTCTTCAAAAAATTGTTCCAGGAAGCTAATATTCCATCCTCCATTGGACCTATATTGATATAATTATTACTCTTATATGACCTATATATGACCAAGAATTAAAATATAACAATTTGGGCAACATATCAGTTAAATATACCAATGTTTGACAATTTGGGCAACATACCAACATATCAATATACATAAAAGTAGCCATCAATTGAAATCAGCACAACAATCAGCAGCCTCTATATATATATAGCTATCAACCGAAACCAGCACAACAATCAGCAGCCCATACCTTTTCAAAAGCATAACAATCTGGAAACAAGTCTATGCATTCAGTCAATGATCTTGGCAAGGAGTCAATTGAAATCTGGGCAGCAAATTTGAAGAACACGAAACAACATATATGCGTTCAGTCAATGATACAAAGCAATTCCAAATGAGTTGTAAATCACCTTAATACAACAGTTCAGCCTCGGTTTTTTCAACTCCCTGATTCAAATATGCATCACGTTTGGTCTTATGATGATCACTAATTTTCAGATGAAGGGGTTCTAAGATTTAGTATTTCCTGCAACAAATTGAAATGGCTCATGTTAACCACTCTAGGCTATCAGTCTATCACTATCCTATCCTTAATTGTAACAATCAACAATCTTATATTCACAAAGCAAAGCCTAAACATTCAGAGAAATTCAATTGGAATCATACCTTCAAATCTTCAAACATTCCTGCGAATCGAACTCCAGCAATCGAACTCCAAGTCTGCAACTCGAACTCCAAATCTTCAAACATTCCTGCGGAAGTAGTCTCCGTTAAAGCCAAATCATTCAGAAAACTAATGGGTTCGAAGAGATTTGTATGATCTTGCTGCCTTCTGGAAGTTCGGGTACTGAAATGGAGAGCCCAGCTCGTCTGCTGCAAGTCGCGACCTAGGAAAGCGTTAAAACTCAAACAACCTAAAACAAAGTCCGTTTCAAAAAACGAAAAAAAAAAAATGTCCTGCGCGTGCGCCTTTCACGCCTTGGTCACCGCCTCAGAAACCTGGTCGCCTTATCAATGAAACTCACTCAATTTAAAGGCTGATTTCCGCTTTTTAAGCCTCAGGTGAGCCTCAAGGCGCGTTTTTTAATTCATTGCTTTTTTCTTTCCATTGCAATCACCCCAACAAAAATCCCGATTTAACTTATCTAGAGATGAGCAGATCAAGTTAGGCAACTTGGCAGTTTGCATGGCATAGATAGCTATGGATGAGGTGACAGATTGAATCAGCGTAAGTCTTCCCGCAATGTTCAGAGTATTACACTTCCACCCAGCTAGCCTTCCCTGCACTTTATCAACAATGCTAGCATAAGTGTGTGTAGTAATTCTTGAATGTATCAGAGACATGCCTAAATACTTCCCCATATTCTTTGTTAAGACTGAACCACAAAGTCTACTGATATCGCCAACCAAATCATTGCCAACATTAGAGCATCTCCAATGGGTTTGTTATTTGCCTTTGGTCAAATTTGAATTTGACACATGAGATGGCAAATTTGACATAGCAACATGAAGACTTGTTTTAACTCCAGTGGAGAGGTCAAATTTGAATATTATTTAACATATAAAATTCTATTTTAAGAGTTGTTTTCATTTCTTTATTTTTGTATCTTGTAAATCAAAGATCATACAAGGCAAATAGTTCCATTCATGGTCTTAAGATTGGAAGAAATTGAGAAAGCAGATTACATAGCAAAACATAATGCACATTGATCACATAAACATACACAACTTGACTGTCACGAAAACAAACTGATCCAACCTAAAAAAACACAAATCTTTCTTCAAAAGAGCAACTAGCTAGTCTTCAAAAACCATTGGAGGAATAAACTACATCAAACTTCATATATCACCTTGCAAAATTTTCATTTGAAGTTTGGAATAATATGCCCTCTGCTCCGGATTCATAGTAGATGTATCCATAGACATAATTCTCATCTTAGCCTCAAGTTTCCTAACTCGCAGTTTCTCCTTGTCTACTTCAATTTTCTCCTTCATAATTTCTAGTTTTTTTTCATCTCTTTCTTTTTTCTCTTGCTGTAACTTTTTAATTTCCACCAATTGATCGGTGGTTTCTTTCAACTTTCTTTTCTCAGCCTTCTTACCTGGTGGTCTAGCCACTGGAAAGCAAGTGTTTTCTTCTTCTTCTTCAATAACTATGTGAGTGCCGGTAGTTGAAGATGATGAGATATTAGTTATAGAAGATTTAGAACTTTGCTTACTTTTCTTGTTGTCCATCTCTTGCATTAGTTGTATCCACTTTGGTCGGTGCCTTAACAAAATCCAAGCATGATCAAGTGTGAACCTTCTCTTTTCTTGTGCTTCAAACATCTTCTTCGCATCTGCAATCTGAAGAGAGTAAAAAGAAATTAAAAAAAGATGAAACATTATACCATCAGACTTCAGTAGCTATATTTAGTGTTTACTTTGTCTTGTTCAGTCTTCCCACTTTCATGTCTTTCATTTATAGCTGCAAAACATCCTGAAAATTTGTTCACCACCTTTTGTATTTTCCCCACCTTTGTGTCAGCATCGGTTGTGAATGATCACTGTCAAAGGACTTGTACTGATGATAGTACTCTGTAATTTCCCCCCAAAAAGTATGTAGTTTTTTTATCATTGCCTTGTATTGAATCCATACTAGTATTCAACCAAGCACTGATAAGGAGTCGATCCTCATCTACATTAAACCCGGGACCTCTTGGAGGCCTTTTGGGAGCCATTTGAGAGATCTCATCAGCATTTTCATGATCTGAGTCTTGTGTGAAAAAACTGGGTACCTGTGAAGCTTGAGAATCCATATGGGAAGTCAACAGAAATAACCACAAGTGCAATGCTGAAGTTCAGTTGGGGAACAGATGAAAACCACTTAATGAAGGTTATATAGAGTAATAGCCAGCAGTGAATGAAGTTGAGTAACGTGCATATTGCAAAAAGTTGGAGTCTGCAGGTCTTAACAGAGTTGAGTGTTTTAGGGAAGTTAATGCACACAAAAGCAAATCAAGAGAAAGATATGATCAATAATGCACATGAAGTGAATATAAACGTTATTATTAAGAGTTTCCTTGAGTCAATGTTAGAGTTATTGTCCAAGTACAATTAACATTACTGAGAAATTAAATAAACTGCAGTTTCTGTGAGGCTAGACCACAGAGTTATTGTCATGTACAATTAGCATGTATCCATAGAAGTAAATGATACTTTATATCATAACCAGTTCAGATAAATGCAACCAGCATCACTACAACATGTATAACCCATTGTTCAACTACAAGACTCAAGGAGCCTGTTCATACAAACTAAAAAATCATATAGCAACCAGCAGCATCTACTAATGACATCAAACTTGTACTGAAAGTAAATAGCCACAGAGAAAGCAACACAATCTGCAGTTTCAGAACACACATGTATTCTTTTATTACCATTCAGTTAATAAACTGCATTTCATCAACTTTCTGTTCCATTTTGCATACAGCTTAAGCAATATAAACCTATTTAATGCACAACAACTATTGCATCCATTTTGCACATAGAGAAAGTAAAAGAAACATGCTTTAAATCACATCGGACTGTCATGTCCATTTTGCTCACAGAGAAAGCAATAGAAACTGATTTGATGCACAACCAAACAGCTTTATTTTCCATTTTGCTAACAGAGAAAGCTGAAACCTATTTAATGCACAACAACAAACTTTTCCATTTTATGAACAGAGAAAGCAATCAAAAGGCTTCCATATCTCTTAAGTACATTTCATTTACATTTGGTAGCTAATAGAGAAAGCAATAGAAACACTCTATTAACTCTTTTGCATTTATTAACACAAATAGCATTTATCAGTCTGCACAACAGAAAACAACACAAAATCTAAAAATTCAAAACAGATAATGCATTTAACTCATCTGCATAATTCTTGCAGCTGGAAATCTCATTTTACTTTCTACACACAAATCTCATTTTACTTTCTAAACAACTCAATTTCTCACAACCAAACAACTGGAAATAAAAGCAAGTTGAGTAATTTCTCACCTAATCGGACTGTTAACAACCAAACAGCTGCTCACAACAAAATGTAGGAACCAAACTTCACCATAAATTGTTTGACTTCGCCTCTCACTCCACTGCCTCAATTATCTATGCCAATAAAAAAGTAAATGAGTCATTCTCAGAGTCAAGTACAAAATATACAAATAGACCACTATGTCATTATATCTTGAAAACAAGCTCCAACATAAATATCATTATATCTGTAACCACCAAACACAAAGTGCCCCAAAACTACCAGAAACAATATGTACTTACTGATATTAGCCAAGTGATGTTGCCACAAGTGCTCAACTAGATCTGCTTGGAGCATAGTATGTGTTCCCCTGTCACGAATTCGCAAATGATTGCTGATAAACTCCTCAAACTCTATTGTGTGATTACGTGAAACAAGAACATCATCAATTTCCATATCTGGTTCAGCATATTGCCTTGCAAGAGTTTCAAGATCATCGTGTGCAATACGCTCAACTCGTTCATCTTCAATAATCATGTTGTGCATTATGACACATGCTTTCATGATCTTTTGAAGTGTTTCACGATCCCAACAACGAGCCGGTCCACGAACAATTGCAAAACGTGCTTGCAGCACTCCAAATGCTCGTTCTACATCTTTCCGACATCCCTCTTGAGCTTTAGCAAAATTCTTTGCTTTCTCCCCTTGTGGACATGGATTGGTTTTGACAAAAGTGACCCACGAAGGATATATGCCATCAGCTAGATAATATCCCATTGTGTATTCATGATCATTGATCTTATAAGTGACTGGAGGGGCTCGACCTTCACGGAGGTCAGCAAATAAAGGCGAATGCTCTAAGACATTAATATCATTATGAGAGCCTGGTAATCCAAAAAAAGAATGCCATATCCAAAGATCGTGTGAAGTAACAGCTTCAAGAATCAATGAAGGTTCACGATGATCTCCATAAGAAAACATACCTTTCCATGCAACCGGACAATTCTTCCACTTCCAGTGCATACAATCGATACTACCAAGCATTCCAGGAAATCCACGACTCTCACCAATCAATAGCAATCTGGAAATATCATCAAAAGTTGGCTTTCTTAAGTATTCAGCTCCAAATACAAAGATAACAGCTTGGACAAACCTTTTCATAGCTTCAATTGCAGTGCTTTCACCGATTCTAAGATAGTCATCCACAGCATCTGCCCCAATTCCATACGCAAGCATCCTCATTGCAGCGGTAACTTTTTGTAGAGATGATAGCCCAAAACGTCCTGCTGAGTCCCTTTTTTGAACAAAATATGAGTCATGAGCTTCTACTGCAGCTAGAATTCGAAGAAAAAGAGCTTGATGCATCCGAAACCTTCTCCGAAATACAACTTCTTCATGAACAAGATTTTCTGCAAAATAATCTTTGAACAGTGTTTCGTGGCCTTGCAGTCGTTGTCTATCTTTATATATGCGACCAGGAATTGAGCCCCGGCGTCTTCTTCTCCCCTTCTCTTGTAGAGCTTCAATCTGCAGATTTATCAAGTCTTCGTCTGATGATGAATTGGCAAGATCCCAAAATTCCTCATCTGCACCATCTGAAGATGAAGTTGAATTCTCTTGAACATGATTATAAGAGGAGAAAAGAATCTTGAGAAGAGGAAGATTGAAGCTTGAAGTTTTGGGTGATTTTTTCTGGGTGAGAGGAGAGGAAGAAAGCCGTGAAAGGGAAAGAGAGTGTGAGAGAGAGTGAGAGAAAGAAACAATAAAAAATTAAAAGACAGCTTCAATGGTTTCTGTCATTTTTGATAGAGGAGAGGTGGATGTCAAATCCACGTGTAAAAAGCACATCTGTTGGAGAATGGTTTGGTCGGTCAAAAATACCCGTTGGGTGTCGAGATGGCAAAAGACCCATCTGTTGGAGATGGTCTTAGGAGAACAAAAAATCAGGGACTTGTCAAAATTAACTGTGTGTCTAGATAGAACGCAGAATACTTCTAAGCACTGTTTCAGAATACTTGCTTGATGAGTATTAGCTTCAGCAAAGAGAATTAGATCATCTGCAAAGAAAAGATGTGATATATGGGGTCCAGAACCAGAGGCTCTAACAGGTTTCCATTCCCCAACTTCAATGGCAGAAAAGCTTTCACACCTAATTAATATTAATTAGGTGTGAAAGCTTTTCCATACAAAGGACAAACAAATAAGGGGATAGCGGATCACCTTGTCGTAGACCTCTTCCTGCTCTAAAGGTAGTAGATAGTTCTCCATTTACACAAACTTGGAAGCTTGTGGATGTAACACATTCCATAATGATTTTCACCATACTATCTGGAAAGTTAGCCTCATATAAAACATGCTCAATAAAATTCCAGTTCAATCTATCAGATGACTTCGAAGACTTGAATTGTTTCTTTTTCTTCTTCTTTTTTG
>LYNE01003492.1:949-12188 GCA_001662545.1 Rosa x damascena | reverse complement strand
CGCATCACCTTGAAGCAAGATACTTTGCCAAAACCAGGCTAGAACTTCTGATACCAAAAAATTGTTTATATGAGTTTGACAAATTATTGGTCATATTTATGAAATTTCAAGTTGTAACCTATAGAGGAAAATTTAATATGCTTGAACAAACCTTAATAAGAACGGCTATTCTGAAATAACCTCAGCATACAACACCAGCACCATATATGCTTATAGCTCCAGCATCAAGCCAATTCCTATGGGTACCTTTGCTGCAAACTCTTGGTCAACCACCCCATTAGATCTCACTGCAATCAGTGCAATGAAAAAGACATGCAGGCAGACTTTTTTAAGAACAAATGTTTTCATGTGCTCGAAGTACCAAGCATTGATTTGAATCGTATCTTATTTTGGCAGAAAGGTGTTGGAGGATAAGAATGAACAGAATATCATTTATATAAAGCAAGGGACTCGCCGTCCCTTGCTTGCTTTGACCATCAGAAGAGTCTTGCCACTATCAAGGTATATCAGTGTATGTTTGCTGGTAACCTTCCAACTACATAAGCAAAGGAACATTATACAAAAATGTTTAAGAGCTAATCATGCATGTTCAATTTAAACTACTTGACTAGAGATCATACCTTTAAAATAGGTAAAATCTACCGGTGAACAAAAAGAACAATACCTTGTAAATTATACCATGAATCAAATGATTTATATCCAGATACTATAGCTAAAAGAGTAGGGCAACAAGCACTGTGTATTCATATAGAAGGACATTTACCACCCATTGCTTGCTCTTGTAAAACAATAAAGACAGATTTTCTGGAGAGATATCTGCTCTATTGATCTGCAACACATATATACAATAATTCAGATTGATTCTAGGATACAAAAAGGAAAGCTATTTTAGCCCTATTAATGTCTAATAATACAGAATCAATTGTAATGATACAGAGTTAAAGAGTTAAATGTTGACAGCTATATAGGATGCTAATTTTGCTCTACTTTCCAACACTCCCCCTCAAGTTGGAGAGTGGATATCTTGCACACCCAACTTGTGAATCATAAGCTCAAAGTCCTCCTTGCCAAGAGCTTTAGTTAGAACATCAGCCAGCTGATTTCCAGAACTCACAAATCGTGTCTCCACTGAACCATCTTGAATTTTATCTCTGATATAGTGACAATCCATTTCTATATGCCTTGTACTTTCATGAAACACTAGATTTCCTGCTATATGTAAAGCAGCTTTGTTGTCACAATAGAGCAATGTCGTTTCCTGGTGTAGAATCCCCAAGTCTTTAAGCAAATAACATAGCCAAGTTAATTCACAGCAAGCTCATGTCATAGCACGATACTCTGAAGTTAATTCACAGCAAGCTCCTGTTTTCTGAAGTTTTGACTTCCATGAAATTAAAGAAGGTCCTAGGAACACACAATACCCTGTAGTAGACCTTCTTGTAAGTGGACATCCTGCCCAATCTGAGTCACAAAAGGCTCGTAGCCGAAGATCACTATTTGAGGAAAAGAACAAGCCTTGACCAGGAGCTGACTTGAGATAGCGTACCACTCGCAAAGCTGTCTCCCAATGAGCTTTTCGAGGCTGATGCATAAACCTGCTTAATATATGAACAAGATATGTAATATCTGGCCTTGACACTGTGAGATAAATCAATCTTCCAACCAAACGCCTATACTTCTCTGGATCTTTGAGTAGTTCAGTCTTATCTGACAACTTTAATCCTCGTTCCATGGGCGTGTCAACAGGAGCAGCACCCAATAATCCTGCATCTTTTATAATTTCTAACGCATACTTGCGCTGACAAATAAATATCCCTTTCTTAGATGCCGAAACCTCAATGCCAAGAAAAAACTTTAAACTGCCAAGATCTTTCAAACGGAATGTTTTATACAAAAATTTCTTGACATCAGCTATACTCACAGGATCATTGCCAGTAATTAATATATCATCAACATATATCAATAAGACTGTAAAAGACTTGCCTTGCCTCCTGGTAAAAAGAGAGTAGTCTGCTCTAGATTGCACAAAACCAGCAGACCGAATAACTTTTGAAAATCTAGAAAACCACTGCCTTGAAGCCTGTTTCAGACCGTACAAGGATTTATGCAACCGACAAACCAAATGCTCCTCCCCCTGTCTCCGGAGCCCAGGCGGTGGAGACATATAAATTTCTTCATCCAGGTTGCCATAGAGGAAGGCATTGTTGACATCGAGTTAAGAAAGGGACCAACCACGAGACACAGCTAAGGTAAGGAGACAACGGACGGTAACAATTTTAGCAGGAGGAGAAAAAGTTTCCTGATAGGCAATACCGGCCAATTGTGTGAAACTTTTGGCCACCAACCTGGCCTTGTATCGTTCAATCGAACCATCAGACTTCTGCTTGACCTTGTAAACCCACCTACAACCAATTGGGATCTTTCCAGGGGGCAGCGTGGTAAGGGTCCAGGTACCGTTGGCCTTCAAGGCCTCCAATTCGGATCTCATGGCATCCCGCCATTCAGGAATAGTAGCGGCCTCAGAATAAGAGGTCGGTTCACGGACTGCACTGAGCTGAGCAACAAAAGAGGAGTAGGCAGGAGTGTAGCGATGATACGAGACATAATTTGCCAAAGGATATCGTGTACCTTTGGTAGGACCTAGCGGGAAGGAGGGCGATTGGTAAGTGAAAGCATTGGAGCGAGGCCTGGAGAAGTCAATATAGGCGAACCGAGCCGGCGGCGCAGTGGAGTGGGTGGAGCGACAGAGCGGTGGTGGGCTGGGATGAGGAGGCGGGTCGGTAAGAGCTTCGGGTGGAGGTGAGGGAGGAGAAGATGGAGAAGATGGTGGGGATGGGGACCAGCCTGGTACCGGGGACGACAGGGGGGTAGGAACATGGGTGGAGAAAGACGAATGAGGCTGGACAAGGGGCGGTGGGGCAGGCGGCTTGGGTCGCCGGGAATACTGACGCGGATGGGAGAAGGCGGAGGCGGAGACGGTATAGAGGAAGCGCTAAGATCGAGGTCAAAGGCAGGACGGGTAGGTGGAGAAGAAAGAGGACGCGTGGAAGGGTCCTAGGAGTGAAGGTCTGTGGCTAAGGAACTAGTGAGAAGAGGAATTGGACCAGGATCATGAGCCAACGGGGCAGAAGGAAGAGTGGGCTAAGTGGAGGCATAAGGAAAGACATCTTCATGGAATCTAACATCTCGACTTGTAAAAAAAATTTTAGTCGATAAGTTAAACAATTTGAAGGCTTTTTGGCCCGCGGGGTAACCAATTAAAATGGAAGGAATCACTCGGGTGTCAAATTTATGAGTAGGGTGCACATTGGTGGCATAAGCTAAGCATCCAAAAACCCGAAGATGAGAAAAGGAAGGTGGTTTTGAGTAAAGAAGCTCAAAAGGAGTTTTGTAAGAAAGAATGGGTGAGGGCAACCGATTGATTATGTGGACGGCTGTGAGGACACACTCCCCCAAAATTGTGAAGGAAGATGTGCCTGAAATTTTAAAGCACGAGCTACCTGGATAATGTGGCGATGCTTGCGCTCCACAACCCCATTTTGTTGAGGTGTGTAAACACAGGAATGTTGGAAAATAACGCCATTATCTTGAAAAAAAAGAGAAGTGAAATAAATTCACTACCATTATCACTTCGACAAGTTTTAATGCGGGAGTCAAATTGAGTGAGAATGTGAGCAAAAAAATGCTTCAAAAGTGGTCGTGTTTCATCTTTGTGCCGCATTAAGAAAACCCAAGTAAAACGAGTGAAATCATCCACAATAGTAAGGAAATAAAAAGCACCAGAAAGAGAAGGGTGTTGGTAACGACCCCAAATATCACAATGAATGATTTCAAATGGTCTTGTAGAAGAAATAGAACTAGAACTGAATGGTAATCGACTCTGCTTAGCCAAGGGACATACATGGCAATTATTATTCGGCTGAATGGAAAAATGCAAGAAATTTTTTGCTATGTGACTTAAACATGGAGAGGAGACATGACCCAAGCGATTATGCCAAAGATTGGTAGAGGAAATGACAAGGTTGCAAGATGATCTGGAAGGAGTGGTAATGGAAGGCTTGGTTCGTTCCGTCGCTAGTGCCACCAAATAGTATAGCCCATCGCGTTCTTTACCCAAACCAATCGTCCTCTTCGTAGCCAGATCCTGCAAAACACACTAATAGGGATAGAATGTTACTGAACAATTCAGACCTCTTGTCAAGCGGCTAACCGACATTAAATCAACTTTGAACTTTGGCACAAACAGCACATTATGTAGATAATAGACGGTACTCAGAGGCAAAGAACATGTGGCTTCAATATGCATTTTTTCTCCACTAGGTAGCAAAACAGGTGGTAATGCACAATTTTTATTTTTATTCAATAATTTAGAGCACGAAGTAATATGATCTGTCGCCCCACTATCAATTATCCAATTGCGAGAAGTGACGCTAGACAAACCTGGCTGTGGTACTACATTTGCTTTAGAACTTGAGTCAGGACTTGGATTGGGCTTTTGGGCTTGTTGAAGAGCAGCTAAAAACTATTTGAATTGGGCCTCAGATAAAGTGATTGCTGATCCATTCTCCTCTTCTACAATACATGTCGCATGAACTTGGTTAGCAGAAGGAGAGGGCGCGATAGAGGGCGCGACGGGTGTGGGAGTGCGCTTCTTGGGAAAATTGCCCGATCCTTGTTTTGCTTTGGGATGACCTGGAGTAAAACCAATTAGGTGAAAACATGTTTGGACCCAATGTCTTGGATCACCACAATAGGTACAGTGCGACCTTCCCCTTCCTCGACCTGAACCAAAACGTGCAGTGAAGCCACGTTCGGCATCCCGATCGGTTTGAAGATTTGGTCAGTCACCACGACCGCCTCTGCTGCCGATCTGGTTCGGCCGGCCGCCACTCCGGACAGCCATGGCAGAGGTGTTTGAACTGGACTCCGTCGCTGCAACGAAACGTTGTTTTTCTTCTTGTGCTACTGCAGCATATGCTTGTCTGACACTTGGAAGGGGATTCATCAAGAGGATTTGACCGCGGGTTGCACTGTAAGTCTCATTTAATCCCATCAAGAATTGCATGAGCTTTTGTTGATCTGCTTGTGCTCCTTGTGATGCTTCTGAATAAGATGTCAATTCATCCCATAAACTTTTCAATTTCGTGTAGTAAGCAGAAACTGATTGTTGTTCTTGCCTGAGTGAAGCGATGTCTCGCTGAATTTCAAATATGCGAGGTGCATTGCCTTGTGAAAAACGCTCACTTAGATCTTCCCAAACCTCATGAGCTGTAGGATAGTAGATGATACTGTAAGCAATTTCAGAACTGACTGTGTTAACGATCCATGAATGGACCATGTCATTGCATCTTGACCAGGTCGCATATCCTTCTGGGTCAGCTTCGGGTGATGGAACTTTGATTCACAAAACCGAGCTTGTTTTTAGAATTGAGAGTCATTGTCATAGCCCTCTTCCTACCTGTGTAATTGTCTCAATTCAGTGGTTTGGAGACTAAGACCAATCCAGGATGATCTGAATGATGAGTGAAGAATGGATTTGAGATATCAAATGTTGGATTATTTGACTTGCTGGAATTGGGTGGTGGTAATGGGACATTATCACCAGCCATGGTGGTTATGACTTTTGTGAATTTGTTGCTAGGAAGGCTAGAGAAGAGTCAGGATCCTGAGTCCTGCTCTGATACCATGTAAAAAAACAAAGACAGATTTTCTAGAGAGATATCTGCTCTATTGATCTGTAGCACATATATACAATAATTCAGATTGATTCTAGGATACAAAAAGGAAAGCTATTCTAGCCCTATTAATGTCTAATAATACAGAATCAATTGTAATGATATAGAGTTAAAGAGTTAAATGTTGACAGCTATATTCTACTTTCCAACAGCTCTGACCATCATAGGTCTCACCACTGTTGGGGTATATCATTATTGGTTTGCTTGTTACCTGAAAATTGATAGGCAAAGAGATACCAATTATATGAAAATGTTGAGGGGCTAAGTTATGTATGCTGATTTATTCCAATTAACCAAAGATCTGACCTTCCGAATATATGAAATCAGCCCCTGGACAAATCAAGGCAGTGTACAGTAGATTCCAACAACAACAACTTGCTTCCACACATTAGCAATAGAGGCACACTCAAAGATGGAATCACCACTCACCACACTGATTCCAACTTTAGAAGCAAAAGTAAACCATGCTGGAATATCTAATGCTTCCTCCTCAAGAAGTTCAGCATATGCCTGCGCCATAACATTTAAGCAAGGTATTTAGCCAAAGCATAGTGGAAGCAGTTGGCCCAATTGATCTAAATAAAAGATGACCGAAACACCCTCATCTTAGGTTTTCTGACATTGAGCTCAGCATTATGTATAGTCCTAACACTATCTTTCTCGACCTAGCTCTGCTAGGGTTTTGAGCTCTGCCGCATCTGGTGGTGGCGGCTCTCACACCTTCTCCATTTTTATGGACAAAATTGCAGGCCTAGTCCTGCTGTCTCTCTTTTGCGTCTCTTTTGCTGGTTGTGTCTTGGAGCTCCCAGAGCAGAAGTTTGATGGGCAAACGGTTCTTTTGGATTGGATGAGATCGTTGGATCGCGGTGGTGAGTCGCGATGCAGTGATGGAGGGACCTCGGTTCTGAGAGGCTGGAGAATTGGAATCGGGGTTCTACGTTTTTCTGGTTTGTCGCCGGCATGGGCTAAGCAAAGTCGTGGCTTTGATGGTGTTGCTGGGACATTAGTAGTGGTCGTCGGCGTCGATCTCGTCAGCGATGGCTATTGCAGTTTGGCATCCCCCATTGCAGGTCCTCAAGACGCATCCGCCGGTGGTGCTGTCGAGCTCGTTGGCATCAGGATCCGGATCTGGGATCCGGGTGGGCTTGGCAGATGGAGTCGGATCTGGGATCCGGGTGGAGTTTGGTTTTGGCCTGATTATGATTTGCTAGAATGGATGGGGGCTCCTGTGCCTTATTGGTATTGGATCCAGGACCCACTTCTCTGGTATTTGTTCGTGAAAGATCGTCTGCCAACATGGCCATGTTCTGACACCCTTGGCCGGCTTCGATCTTTAGGTGGGAGAGTGCCTTCATTCCGACGCCAAGTTGATTTTTGTCAATTTGTGTGTTGGAGTTCGATGGGTAGTCAAACCACCGACTACTCAATTCACTACACGGCTGCAATCCGTAGTGTAAAATCAGCGCTGCGTCTCGACGTTGCTGCTCCTTGCGTTATTAAGTTTTTACATTTCATATGTATTTTTCTTTCCGGGCTGTTTTTTTCATTTCTTGTTGTCTTTTGGCATCGTATCGTTGTACTCTTTCATTTTCAATAAATGGCTGACCTCCTTCGATTCAAAAAAAAAATGTATAGTCCTAACACTTTCCGATACTCATGGCATGCAAATCATATCTGTCATATATGCTAGGAAGATTCTCCCTAGGGTAATGAACTTCATTCCATTTTCTTAATCCATGTTCACAATAGGGCACAAGGCCTTATACATTAAGGCGAATAAAGCATATTACCTTTGCCTCTAATTTATTCAGTGTCGTCTCAAATGCAATTAGATGAGCAACAGAGTTGGCCAGAATCTGAACCCTTTCCCTGTGGAAATCTTTCAATGCTTCTAGAGTCACTGCATCGCCACAGTTGCCACTACAAAGAAATAATCCATTAAGAATCAGAACCCAAGATCAATGATCCTTATATAAAGTTATAAACAATGTACAATAAATTAATATGCAGAGATATCAACATTTTCGTGTTCCATGTCCAAATCATATACAGTAAACATACACAAGTCATATGTTGATTTAACTCACCTATACTCGGAACCATCAGCCAAATAGGCTCCACAGCTTCCCACAGATGCCGCAACTAGAACTGGATGTCTTGAAGGCTTTCCTGTGTCCACAATTTCCCAAGAACCTTTGGTGCATTTGTCATAGTAAATTTCTCATACCTCAGATTGCAATTCTACAATTTTCCTGAACAGAGATCAATAACATAATCATAATCAGCAAAGTGCGCTAATCTAAAGAGCGATACTATTTGCTTCACGGAAAATATGTTGAACCTGAATAAAATCAAAAGCCTGCATATAATCCTTACAACCATCCAGTATTCGACTAACCTCAGAGTTATCCTCCCCTTGAAGATTCAGCACAGCAAGCAACTGAGCACAATCACTTTCTACCTCAACATGTCTCCAACTCTGGTGAATAGCCACAAGCAAGCCTGCTCTACAAGCTTCTGCCTCGCTTTGGATAGCAGGAAGATGCCTAGAGAAGGTGCCCTTCAAGCCTCCTGAAGAGTCAGAAAATCACCCCCACTCCTCCATGCCATTCTCTCTAGCATAGGCACCATCAATATTCAATTTAAGACAGCTTCTTGGTGGAGCACCCCACTGCACTACCCTGGCATGACTGATTAATCTTAGTATCACTGCATTCATTAGGATTCACAAAGATTCGTTCATTGTTTCTGTAATGTCTGAGTTTAAGCTATAAGACATGAAAGTTTAATCACATAATCAGTCTGATACAGAGAATACTTCATACAAAGGGTTTGGAGCATATCTAGAAAAAAAGAAAAAAGAGAGAAAGTACAGAGCGTCTTTATGTTCCCTACTGAACGATTTAACCACAAGTTATGTGATTAAATAGAAGTACTAAGTAGAAGTGGTTGCTTCTCTTACTTACAATGCCACTAGAGCTTGTGAATGGTAGTCCAGATTGGTGCTAGCTACTGAATATGTGCTGCTGAATTTATGTAAATAATTCATTCTTATTTGCATGAATCTACAACAGAGGCAAACTCCAAGAAAAAGTAACTACTCACAGTATCAATTCCATCCTTAGACACAATGAAAAACAATTCTCCTTCCTGAATTTAGTCTCATAGATTAAGGATGAATTTAATTTTCTTTAGTCTCATTGCCCCTGAAGTATGGCTCAATGGTAATGGAGGCATACTTGGAATTGGGTTTAATCCCGGCAACCACCATCTCGAAAAACAAAGAAAACAGCCTCCTTTGGCATGTTCCTCCAACCATAACCACAAATGAAACTAGTCCACAACACAGTGTTTGTTTCAAGCATTTCATCAAACACCTTCCGGGCATAATCCAAGTCCCCGCATTCAGCATAGAAATGAATCAAAGCATTATTCCCAATAAACAATACACCCTTTGTTTCTTCTTCTTCTTCTTCTTCTTCTTCAAGGAACAAGTTGAAGGCTTTTCGAGCAAGGTGTGAGCTTTCGAAGGTGCCCATTTTGGCGCATGTGCTGACGTGGAGGTCCAGCACTCTACACTCCTATCCGTCAGCAGAAAATGACATTTTTAACCTTTTAAGTGGCTCTAATGAACTACTTTTAATTGGCAACTGGATTTCAGCATATCAGAGATGCCAAATAAGAACACGAGAAAATGGTTGATGTATGAGAAGACTGTTCTCAAGAACTACTCTGTTTTCACCAATTAAGTGTATGTGAGAATTATACACTTTGAATTATAAAAAGTTCTACTACCGAGTTTCTGCATCAGTGACTTGGCTTTTATTGTTATTATGGGATAGAAAGAGTGAGCGAAGAAGCAGCTTATTATGGTTAGGTAAAACCTAATTCGTACACAGCATCGAAAAGCTAATACAGTTCGATTTTCACTATTATATAGTCCAAGAAATGATCCACTGAACATAAAACATTGAAGAAAGCATACCAATACCATTGACCAGAGTACGTCAGTCATCAGACCAAAACAACTCCCTTCAAATAAATAAGGTGGACTTACCTTAAAGCTGATGCATTCTGATTGCTTTCCTGCAAAATAGAACTTATTAAACACAATCTTATTCTGAGAAAAATTCTCTTCAAGTGTTTACTACTTTATAGTAAACTACAACAAATTACAGGCCAGCTCTCTCAGTCACTACTACCCAAGGATGAAAATCTATTAACAGAATCCCGAAAATCACATCCATGAGCATGCATTATTTGTTACTGTCATCAACTGGGGTGTAAATCCCCAAAAAATCCACTTGAAAATAATATTTTCCATGAAATAAAGAGAGAAACTGGAACCAGAAGTAACGTAGCATCTAAGGCAAATATTTATTTGAGGAAGAGAGAGAGAGAGAGAGAATCTTGTTCAATGCTCCCGTAAGTCACAGTAACTTAATTGATATATAATTACTTTGAGTGGCATGGATTTATTTCATCACTATGAAAGACAAGGAATCAAGACATGAAGAACTTCAAGCACTTCGAAGACAAAGTGAGAAACTTTCCTTGCTAATTGAACGCCAAGAAGCTTGTAGGAAGCATGGTGGATCAAGAAGCTGGTTTTCTTATCATGAGACCGAGCAGGAGAGGCAATTGAAGCATCGATGTCATTCATCTCAAAGGTCCAAGAATCTCTTGTGGAAGATTGGAACACCAAGATTTCAAGATTGGCTTGAAGTTGCAAGAGGCACTTGTACAAATGCATACAAGCTTGAGGACATTGAAGAGTTTGATTTGGAGGTCAAAGAACCTATTGAATTCAATGGGGATTCAAACATGAAGGTAAGCGATTTGTTTCCTTTTGAGTTAGAAATTGAGCATGAGGATCACATTGAAAATGATTGGACTTCACCACCCATCTATGATGAATATCTCGATCTTGAAGATTTTAACCCAACAAAAGAGAAAGTTGGTGAATCTCTTCATGAAAACAATTTGGATTATTCATGCCAAAATAGAGATAGTGAGTTCGGTTTTTCAAACAAAGTTATTGCATGCCTGGAGAATTTATCTACACCAACTAGTAGTTTGGATGAGAAACTTTTATCCAATGATCGAGGTAAAAATCATTGTGCATTAATGGTTTGTGAGGATGGCGGTGAAGATTTAGAAACTAAAATTGGGTTTTCACATGCATCACAATGCTCTACTATATTTGAATTTCAATATCATGATCCTTTTTGGGGTGATTTTATACAAGCTTCCATCAACAACAATTTGAATGCAAAGAAAGAGTTATTGAGAGGTTTGGAGCTCAACGCATTCTCCAATAATATTTATGCATCTCAAGAGTTTCTTGAAAGGATTGAATTATTTGCCTATTATGCCGAGATGTTACTTGTCAACTTGGCGAAGGAAACAAAGAGAAGCAAGAAGATTGGATGGCGACATTATGAGCTCTTGGATGAATTTGATCTCAACCATACGAACTCGTGGACGAGTGGGGGGGGGGGGGG
>LYNE01003491.1:0-12799 GCA_001662545.1 Rosa x damascena | reverse complement strand
TGATATTCAAGCTATCCACCAACGAACCTCCAAGCCAATTGTCTTTCCAGAAATTGATGTTCCTGCCATCACCCACTTGCCATCTCAGGTTAGAAACCAGAGTTGGCCACAACTTCTTCAAGCTGGTCCAAATAGATGATCTTTGATAATAAGAGAACGTGTCTAAATTCTTCTTTAAGAATCTATCCCATAGAAATATCGAAGAGTCTAAAGAACCTGTCACCATATCCCAGCATCTCCGAAGAAGAAGAGCTCTGTTCAAAGTGAAAATACTTTTTAATCCAAGCCCTCCACAATCCTTAGGCAGACAACAGGTCTTCCAAGAAATCAAAGCAGCTCCCTTTCTAAGAGGGTCCCCAGACCAATAAAAGTTGCGCATCCAAGACTGAACTTTTTTTAGCAGAGCACGTGACCAATGGTAAACATTAAAGCTATAAACAAGTAGACTTTGGATGACGGAAGAAATAAGTTGCAGACACACTGCCTGTGAAAGCTGCATGCCCTTCCAAGCACTCAATTTGCATCTTGCTATATATATATAACATATATGTGTATTTTGTATATATGTAGTATAATATAGGTGTTTGTGTTTGCATATATATATATATATATATATATATATATATATATGCTTAGGACCAGAATAGTATAAATTTCTTTTATACTTGGAAGATATTTGGTTTATTGTTGCTTCATGTTTTATATAGCATCAATTTTGTATTACCTTAGACAGAGGACTATCTATTACTATTGGTTGAGGTTTAATGACTTATTGTTGTCTACTTGCATGTTCTGTTGACTATATATATATGTATAATTTCTCATCTATCTTGCATACTAGATATTAGCTTATTAAGCTGACTTTGGTTTTTCTGTGTTGATATTACAGATTCTCATGGCACAAAGAGCAAAGTAAATGAAAGGAAGTGCAAAAAGGTCCTACAGAATTAGGGCTTGGAAGCTTCCAAAGCTAAACTCCAATGAGGCCATGAGAGCAGCAAAACTTGCAAAGCTACTCTTTTATGTCAATTTTTGGATGTATATTGCTAGGAGAGTACTATTAGATGTACTTCTTTTACGGATAAAAGATTACCTTTGCACAATCAATTTTGGTGCATGATGTGGATTATAACAATTTCTTCTATATATTGATCAGTTACTGTTAATTTGGTCATTTTTGATTCCGCTTCTAGCATATATAATGCATTGAATCATTCTTTTAGTACAATAACCATACAAAACTGTCATATAGATGTACACAATATTTATAATAGCCTCAAAACTAAAACTGTCATCTAAATGCAAAACAGATCACAGATGCTATGAAAAAACTGTTGTGTGAATAACAATCACACAACGGTTATAAAAAAAAACGACTTCTGAATCACAATCACACAACGGGTTTTTAAGTTTCCCGTTGTCTGAGTAATATTCAATAGTTAATGCTGTCGACAGCCTGTCAACATTCTGTCGACATGGATGCCGAGTTCTTCAGACGACGGTTCTCTAAATCATATTTCATCAGACGGCAGCGAGATATATGACAGTCAGCTCCGTATCAGACGACAGTTTTTAGCCGTCGTCTGATTCAATTTTTGTACTAGTGATAGGTACTTGAGTGTATGAAGACTTGTGTGACATGCTTTATACCAAGAGGCAACAAGCAAGGCAGATTTCATCATTGAAGGCAAGTATGTGGAGCTGCAGCCCTCAATCAACGAAGAGAAGATTGTTACCAAATTGAGTTTCTCTTAGAGCTTTCACACTAGCTATGTATTCCTATAAATACACTCATTTGTGAGAAGATTAATACACTTGAATCTCCATTCCCTCTGCAACATTACTCTCTCTCTCTCTCTCTCTCTCTGTTAATATGCTTGTCCTTAAACACGTTATCAACACGAGCTCCTAGCCCTTGCTAGCCATACCGTGCGCTGCCCCTGCGCTAGTTCCTGTGCAGATCAGCCTGCTTGCAAGCCCCGAAACATCTTGTTCAGGACCTCTAATCAAATAACTTTCTTCATAAAAGTTGTTCATATATGTCTTTTATATCTGATCTCAAAATTTCAGCCCTGTTGAAGTTATTTTGAGACATGTACACCATTCAAAGTGGGAGCTATTCAGCATGATCGTTCCTGTGCAGATCAACCTGCTTGTACGCAGAGAAACGTCCTTTTCGGGACATCTAATCAAATAACTTTCTTCATCAAAGTTGTTCATATATGTCTTTTATATTATACCTCAAAATGTCAGCCCTGTTGAAGTCGTTTTGAGATATGTACACCATTCAAAGTGGGAGCTATTCAGCATGATCGTTCCTGTGCAGATCAACCTGCTTGCACGCAGAGAAACGTCCATTTCGGGACATCTAATCAAATAACTTTCTTCATCAAAGTTGTTCATATATGTCTTTTATATATGATCTCCAAATTTCAGCTCTGTTGGAGCATTTTTGAGACCTATATAATATTTGAAGTGGGATCTGTTTCGAAGCGAATTTGCTCCGAATTTCAACAAGATGTCGAATGAACCTAGACTCGATTTTCCAATACTTGACTCAACAGGCTCGGAATACCATGGCTGGGTAACCGACGTTGAGAACCATCTCACTGTAAAAGGGATATTGCCCATAATCCAGGCACCTGACCAGGGCCTTGTGTTCCAATGAACACCCACAAAGCATGCTCAAGCAATTATCTTGATGCGACGCCACATGGATAAATCTCTCATATTAGAGTACATGTCGATCAAGGATGCAAGAGACCTATAGGTGGCGCTAGAAGAGAGCTTTGGCAATATCCAAGATTCCCTCCTCCCTGACTTAAAGATTCAGTGGAACAATATGTGCCCTGGAGGTCGCACCATGAGACGTGGTAGTAGCAGCAACCCTCCTAGGGAATATCCACAACGTGGACAACCTGCACCTCAAATGAAGGGAGGTAACCACAATGACATGTGTTATCGATGTGGATCAATTGAGCATTGGCTCAAGCAATGCCATGCAAGTACCCAACTAGCTGAAAGCTACAAGGAGTATAGGCAATTGGGAGAGCAAGAAACCAATCATGCTGAAGATGAAAATATCAATCTTGCTGAAAATAAAGATGGTGAAGATAACACTTTCACCATTGAGGACTTCAAAGCTGCAAGTAAAGAGCACGAGGATGCCGCAAACTTTGATTATAATAGTCCTTTTCTATTTTCCAATAAACGGCAAATGTGCCTTAGTCAATAAATGACAATTGTATTGACTCTTTCTCATGTGGCGTACCCAATGAAGTATGATGTCTAGGAAAGTAATTGAGATCAGGGTATTTAAGCGAGCCTCGCTCTACCAACATCTCTCTACTTCCCTGGTCATATTTAATTGGAATTACCATACGGATTGAGCAATTACAATTTGTATAAGTTTGATTGTATTTTGGAACAGACTTTGGAAACCTTGATGTAATCATTGACTATTTTCCGTATTAATAAAGTGTCGCATTATTATTCAATGTCATGGACATGTGTTAATTTTCAAACTTTATTACTTGAAAGATATAAGAGCCAATGGTTTTCATGTGAAAACACATTGTAAGAATGGACAAGAGTTCCTTTGCATCGCCTCTAATGACTACGAACATAAACGAGTATTAGAGAAACTTATGTGTCGCTCTAGTGGATTGCATGCAACCACTATTCAAGTCATTGAATAAAACCATGTCATAAGAGATGTCTTCTGGGATTCTGACACATATAGGCTTTGGCAAGACCGTTTGGGATATCCAGGTCATGATATGATGTTCTGTATATTAAAGACTTCACGGACATCCATTCCTCAAAATGAAAAGAAGTACGAACCAAAGATTGGTCCAAAGAGTAACTTCGTTTTGCAAAGCTTGCTCTTTAGCAAAGATAGGATCGAGACCATCCTATTCAAAGGACACTAAAGAAAATATACCATTCTTGCAAAGAATCCTTGCAAAGAATCTAAGGTGATATTTGTGGACCTATTCAACCAACTTGCGGACGTTTAAATATCTCATGATGTTGGTTGACACGCAAACACACTGATCATGTGTTGTGCTATTATCCACCTGTAAAAGCTACGTATGCTATACTCCTAGCACAAATCATATGACAATGGGCTCACCACCTAGGTTCATCCTTCAGTCAAATAGATTTGACTATGCTAGAGAGTTTACATCGAAGACTTTCGATGGTTATTGCAAAGGGACTGATGTTAGACATCACATTCCCATATACACGCCTAAAAAGGTCTCGCGGACATAACTACGATGGTAGTTCAGACATTGGTGATGTGCACCAATCTTCTTATATCCGCTTGGGGTGATGCAATATAGCATACAACTATGCTAATTTCTCTACGACCTACCGCCACTCAATGTATATCTGCATTACAGCTAGTGACTGGGTACAAATATTTTGTATTTACGCACATTCGAGTGAGCCATTTATGTGTCAATTGCGCTGCCACAGCGCCTACGGTAGGTCCTTACAAATAAGTGAGCAACTTAGTTGGATTTGAGACTCTAACAATCGTCCGCCACTTAATGCCCTTGCAAGGCGATCTCTTTCCCGTTTGATTTACGGATGTCACTTTGATGACACAGTCTTCCCATCGTTAGGCGGAGATAAAAACTCGAATGTTCAGCAGGAACGACAGGAATTGTCGTGGTCTATCCCCACTATGTCTCATCTCGATCCCTATTAAAAGTGACGAGATCACACACATTTGCTGCAAAAATTCCTGCAAGGAAGGACGTCCCTATAAGAGGATGTAGCACCACCCTACACAGAGGTAGGTAAGGCGCCAATACCATAGAAAGTGGCACTCTGGTGTTACAGGACATGGCCCCAGCTAAGATGGGTGGGAAGCCTGTGGATTCGAAGGATACTTTGGCACAATCCTTGGATCATCGACACTCAAACATCCGTCTTATGAGTATCTTCCGGATTATGGTTATCGTTGGGGGACGCCTCAACGTCATAACCTATTTATGAGAATATAGAGCTCTATGAAAATTACACTAGTGTACATAAGACGTGGAATAGAAACTCCATCATAATTGATGATGTATTTGCGCATTTTGATGCACATGAGTTTGTTGAGATCGATGATATCGAACCACGCTCCGTTGAAGCATGAATACCAACGTAGAGAAATTTGGCCTAAATGGAAAAATGCGATCCAGGTTAAGTAAGATTCTCTAACGAAGAGGAAGGTTTTTGAGCCAGTGATGCCAACACCTCCTTACATAAAATCTATTGAATAATGGGTCTTCGTTAGAAAGTGTGTTGAGAAAAAGAGATGGCAATCTCGCCTTATAGCGCAAGGCTTCTCACAAAAACGCCCTGGTATTGACTACAAAGAGACATATTCGCTCGTAATGGATGTCATTGCACTCCACTAGCCTGTCAGTTTGGTAGTTTCTAAATGACTGAACATGCAACTTATAAATGTGGTCACTACATATCTATGTGGGGATCTAGATACAGAATATACATGAAAGTTCATAGTGAAACTTTGGTTACCCAAATCAAGTGGTTCTAGACCACGGAGCGCGTTTGCAATAGAGTTGAAACGCTCACTAAATGTGACTACTTGATTGGGAAGGGATATGCCCGTGCGTTTCCATAACAAGTTTCGGATTCTATCGCGGTTGTCATGTTGGACATGATCTTCATTAGAAGCCCTTAAAGAGTTAAGGGAAACCGCTGAACACTTGAAATCCGAGTTTGAGATAAAGGATTTTGGGGGAACACGATTATGCCTCAGTTTGGAACTTGAGCATCGTGTTGATAGATGCTTAGGCATTTTGACAAAGGTCAAATCTTCAAGCACCCCATAATCATTCGTAGTCTTGATCCTGAAAAGGATCCTCTCCGTCTAAAGGATGATCAGACGAAGATGTGCTAGAGGCAGAAGTGCGAATAAGCGCATTATTGTACTTAGCTCAATGCACAAGACTGGACATCTCGTTTTAACATAAACTTGTTAGCTAAAGGTATAGCTATGCGCCAACGCGACACCATTGGATTGGTGTAAAATATATCTTTCGGTTCTTGAAATGTACGATCTATATGGGCTTATTCTATCCCTACAAAGAGATGATGGAATCAGACCCATCACACACCAGAAACGCCGCCAAACGCTGGCCTGCGTTTTCTATCTCTACCCCAAAATGACATAAGTGTTTTTGGAAGGTTTTGCTGATATTGGGTATCTGTTGACCCATACAAAGGCCTCCCCAGACTGGTGAAGTGTTCACCATGGGTAAGACCGCGATATCTTGAAGGTCTATAGAATAGACCTTAGTCGCTATATCTTCGAACATTGCAGAGATTATTGCTATTCACGAAGTAGTTCTTGAATGTATATGGATTGGATCCATAGTTACGCATGTTCAAACAATTGTGGTTTGAAGTCTACCACAGATGAGCCTATAAGCATTTAAGATAATGCTGCTTATTTTGAAACAAATGAAGCAAGGCTGCATGAAAAGCGACAACATCAAGCATAAAATCAGCAATAAATAGACTCCTCAAAGATCAATAAGAGGGGGAGATGTCTACATATATGGTCTCGAAACGTGAATAGTGTGTTGTGCTCTTTTTCCCTTTCGACCGAGATTATTTTATCCCACAGGGTTTTTATTACTCGGCAAGGTTTTTAATGAGGCAACGAGAGAAGCACCACGTTTGGGAGACACAAAGGAGATGTTGAAATCAGGGGGAGTATCCAGAAGCATACCCACTTGACCATCGTGTACTCTTCTTGTCCTTCGTATAGGGTTATTTTGTCCCACTGGGTTTTGTTACCTGACAAGGTTTTAACGAGGCACATCTTTAGCATGGTCGCCCCACTTATACTACAACCTAAAGATGTTTTGATTCAACATATATGCTTTTGCTCATCTTTTTCCTTCGACCACGGGTTTTTCCCACTGGGTTTTTCGGGTAAGGTTTTGTTGCAGCAACTCTATTTGCATCCCTCTCGTAGACATATTATCTACTTATGATGCTGATAAGAAGACTCCACTTATCTCCAAAGCGTGATATTACTACTCCACACTCATGCGCGTTGTGCTCTTTTTCGATCTCCTTCGACCAAGATTGTTTTTCCCACAGGGTTTTTGTTACTTGGCAAGGTTTTTAAAGAGGCAACTTAGAAGCGCAAGGCCTAGACAATACTATTGACATGAAATATCCAAGGGGGAGTGTTGTAGTATATATGAGTCATATTGTATGAGTCATGTTGTATGAGTCATAGTATAAATGTCTATATCATGTAATAAGTACTTGAGTGTATAAATAGGTACTTGAGTGTATAAACATAGGTACTTGAGTGTATGAAGACTTGTGTGACATGCTTTATACCAAGAGGCAACAAGCATGGTAGATTTCATCATCGAAGGCAAGTATGTGGAGCTGCAGCCCTCAATCAACCAAGAGAATATTGTTACCAAATTGAGTTTCTCTTAGAGCTTTCACACTAGCTATGTATTCCTATAAATACACTCCTTAATTGTGAGAAGATTAATACACTTGAATCTCCATTCCCTCTGCAACATTACTCTCTCTCTCTGTTAATATGCTTGTCCTTAAACAGTAAAGACATTATCAGCATACTGAAGACAAATTTCATCTTCATCTCCACAAAGGGAGAAGAAGAGAAGTATATATAGAAGCAGAGAGAGAGAGAGAGAGAGAGAGAGAGAGAGAGAGAGAGAGAGGGCATTAACACGCCTCCCACATATCCAAACAGATTATCAGCTGCACAATAAGAGAAGACAATCAATGCAACTTCTAAAATAATTGAAAAAGTAAAAAACCAGTATTCAGAAACATCGGCTTTACTTACTATGTCATCCCAGACAAGTGGGCAAATGGCATTTGAAGTTCTAACTATCTTGAGTTGTCTCTCTTCTCTCTTTACTGGCAAAAATGAAACCAAGGAAAATAATTAGTAATGACTGGAGTTTATTCGCAAAACAAGGCCACAAGATGATGTCCTTAGCTGGTTTGTACAGACACTTGGTAACAATAATACACTTGGTGGGTCGCGATCTTCTGGAACAATGTCGAGCACGAGTGCATAATAATTAGTCATGACTACATGATAACTGTATCATAATTGTTATCTATCTAAATTTCAAGATCTATGACATGATATACGCCGTAGTTTCTTGCACTTCTATTGCAAGAATAATGATATAGATTATTGCATATCATTGTCCTTCAACAGAATGACGGATAACAAGACGCGTTAAAAGAAAGCTCCAAATGAGGGTTTTTCTTTTTTTGGGTTAATGAATGATTATATAGAAGAACCCTGGCTTTAAACAAAACCAGACAAGCAACAAGGAACAGTAGCTAAAAAAGCTAACAAGCTAACAATGCAACAACCTCAGCAAAGAGGGAACAGAAAAACAAAGAGAAGCTAAAACATACATCCTAACGGCTATACATCCTAGAGATGACACCATTAAGGAGGGTTTTTCATACCTTAAGAATTCCAACCACATTAACACAGATGCAGAAATTGAATTAAGAAAGAACTTACCTTACAAACCAGCCAAGCAAATTTAGTGCTGCTTCTATAAACTTCTCTCTGAAACTTGTATTGGAACCAAAATCCTTTTCAATCTGCTCAATTACACCTAGTTTGGGCATGTTCAATCCTCCAGGTTGCATGGATTCCTAGAAGAAGTCATGTTTCCAGACCTGCAAGATCCCATAGTTCCCAACTTGGATGGAAACAACTATGAACTTCCAAACAAATGCAAAAGGTGTCACATCCCTTTCCACAACGTATCTTTGGTAGCGATTGAAGTTTGAAATTTCCAACATTTAACCAGTATGAAACACCATGAAAACCTTTAGGATAATCAACCAAAGAAATAAATAGTTTGAATAAGTTAAAGCCAGGATCTAGCGTGCTCAGTTTACAGTCCTACTTTGTAGTAGATTCTTCTCCATCAACCTATCACCCAGCTCCACTCTTGCTCTACTTAAACCTCTACCATTTCTGCCATTCCAAGATAGTCTCCTGGCTACATGATTATATTTTATTTTAAAATGTTCCTCTACATAGCTGAATGTTTCCTATCATTGACGAGTAATATATGGCTGAGTAAGCTGACAATCTAAGTTGATACCTGAGCAGCGTTGTTAAATTCAGTTAAGGGATTCCCATTATTATATGTTGCTTTGACAAGTTCATTAAAAGTGTAGCCATACAGTATGTCACTCTTCTCTAGCTGTTTTTTGCAAACCTTCCAAGTAGTTACGATGATGGCCTCCCCAATGAACCTCCAATGTCCTCTGACTCATATACGGTTCCAAAGCATCCTAAAATAGAAACAGTGGCAGGTCACTCAAGGAATGTATAATAAAATGATAATTCAAAAATTATAAGGAGGGATTCTGTACTTACAAGTTTATAAGGTGGTTCCTTCAAGCTATTGTATGCAACAACTTTAGAAGCTCTCTGTGTCCCATCAGCCCATCTTTTTTGCTGCTTACACTGATGAATAAATGGAATCAACAGACACATTATGTAACCAATATAATGTAAAAGAAATCTATAATGGAGCATAGAAAAGTCCTGAACTATTTAAACACATTCAATAGAAGTTCAAAAAACTAATGAGCTGAATTCAATAAGTCCTCAACTTCCCCTGTGGAGTACTCATCCCCTCGAATCAGACAGTAAAAGATACATAAAGAACTATCTGGAATTATAAGCTTTCAAATAATATAAGAAATAGTTCTTAATATTAGAGTTTCAAGATTTCGTAAGTAAACACCTACATTAGCTGCTTCATTCTTATTGTCGCTAGCTAATCAGAAAACCAATAATAGGAGGATGTATAAACTCCGATCTCGAAATGTATTATAATCAACATAGGAGAAAACCCAGAACTTTCATCAACAATTTTGATTTCTAAAACTGTCTGAATTCTTCATGAGAAACCTGTACATCAATGCACATCCAGTCCAGTCATAATATTCTAAAGAAAGTGGCAATAGATGTTCCAGAACAAAGGCTGTTTACTAGAGAGTGGCAATGAAGCCATAAGTTACAGAAACACATATTGAGAGAGAGAGAGAGAGAGAGAGAGAGAGAGAGAGAGAGAGAGATTACCTGGGTATAGTCAAGTTTAGAACTTTCGGATTGCGGCTTCAGGTTTTGGGTAAGGTTTAGTGACTCGAGTTGAGGCGAAGCCCTCCCCTCCTTGGACGGACATGCAGCAGCAGCAGCAGCAGTGAAGCTTTTAATTTTACCCTCCTGCATAAACAAAAGAGTATGAAGTAAACGTCTTTCCTACCCTTCTTCTCTTTGACAGATCACGACACGAAGATATGTCATCATTGACTTTGAAAAACTCAAATCAATCGCGTAGAATTACAAATCACTCTCTTCCAGTAGATTTCTCCTTTATTTACTTTTGTGATACTTGCTGCAATTTCTTAAATGATTCTAGTGTTATTCTCATTTATGATTCCCCACAGGAAGGCTAAAATTGTTATGTTTCCAGCATATGCACTTGGCCTCAATTCTTCTGCATGTTCGTCTTGCAGTGGTCTATCAGGTCTGGAAACTAGAGAAAGGACCACATGAATACTGGTTCAATTATGTATTAGTTGTTTTGCCTATTGTTCAATATTTCCGAATGACTGAATTTGGGGAGAAGCAATTAATTGGTCCATCTTTGGATGAAAGAGGGTCTGGTCCAACTGGAAGATATAGGCAATTACGAAAATGTTCACCTGGTCAGTTGCTGACCAAGAAAATAATGCTCAACCACCCTTAGATGTAAATCCAAGGGCAGGTAGAATTATTATTAAGTTGAGGTGTTTTGTTTTCCACTCTTGGATGTAAATCTAAGGGTTGTTGAGCATAAATTTTTTGGTCAGCAACTGACCAGGTGAACACCACCGAAGGCAACTATTTGTTTTCAAGCACTACTATCCACGTCATTATTCCAAAAGTCAAGCAAGAACAATTCGAAATATGTAATGCATGACCTTGTTATTAATTTAGCACGACGGTGACGCAGTCGGATTGATAACTAGGTTTACCAGCAATAAACCTAAGCAAAAGATTCTGGAGTCCATCAGAGATAAAAGAGAAAATCTCTATTTTATTGATTAAAAGGTGAAAGATCCGTTTTGCAGCCGCATAAATAAGAGAAAAGTACCCTAGGGCGACTAACAACGAAACCCTAAGGCCCATGGATAAAAACGAAAACAACCCAAAAATAACTAAGAAAACCAAAAACGGGTAAAATAGAAAAATGCCGTTTTGAGGCCCTAAACGATCCCAAAAGCCCGAAAATGCTACAGCTCATGGCAAAGCAATGAGTCTTGTTTCTGGCGAGATTCCCTTTCCGGAAAGGTAAGGTGCGTCCCAATCAGACACCGAACTACCATTTCCTGTCTACTAGTCACTTTTCGTTTTCCTCCTTTAGCACGATCTAACTGTTCCTCAAATTGGGCTGCCATCCGCTCTGCATCAGTCTCCTCCACCTCCGAAGAACTCGACCCCGAGTTCTCATCTAGATAAAGAACCTCATCTTCACGAAACTCATGCAGGTCAGCCACATTAAAAGTGTTAGAGATACCCATAGAATCAGGTAGAGCGACAACATAAGCATTGTCGTTAATCTTCCGCAGCACCTTAAAAGGACCATATTTTCTGGGCTGCAGCTTGTTATAGGTACCAACAGGAAATCTCTCCTTCCTCATAAATACCATCACGTCATCACCCTCTTGGAACAATTTCACTCTGCAATGTTTATCAGCTGCAGCTTTATTCTTAGCATTAGTTGCTTCCAGCTTGGCTTTAACTTCATCTCAAACAGCTTGTACATCTCTAGCCATACTATCAGCAGCAACACTAACTCCAGGAACTAGGAAGCTTCACCAGATCAACCACATGTTCTCAACAGTAGTATAGACTAAGGAGAATGGTGACTTCCCTGTGGCGCTATGCACAGCACTGTTATAAGAAAACTCCACCTGGGGCAAAGCATAATCCCATTGTTTGGGTCGATCTCCACAAACGCTTCGGACCATGTTACCCAAAGTTCTGTTAGTAACCTCTGTCTGTCCATCCGTTTGAGGATGAGCTGTGCTACTACGGTTCAAAGATGTTCCAAACATCCTCCACAAGGTAATCCAGAAATGGCTAAGGAACTTGGTGTCTCTGTCAGATGTAATGGACTTGGGTACTCCATGCAAACGAACCACTTCCCTGAAGAACAGTTTATGATGTCTATTTCAATAAACAACCGATGTCTCGTTAAGTGATGTCTAATGTGACAATATTAGACATCAATGAAAACCCGATGTCACTAGCATACTTAGACATCAAAATTCCTAGAGAAACCGATGTTGCACATATATTATAAACCATTACTACATTGAAAATTCAATGTCTAAACCCCAACTTCTGATGTCTAACGCAACTTTAACATCAGTGCATTATGTAGACCTAATGTAAAAGGTAGAAACAACATCGGTTTTCTAGTTTTATATAATCTCTTAGATGAATTCGACGTCAGTTCTTTGTCGATTTGTGTTTATGAATTCATTTTTACACATCACAAAATGACTTGTTCTTCTCACTACTCAAATAATATAAGAGACTGACAAGGGATCAAATGTATCTCAAAATTGATCAACAATATACTTTGATAGCACCAATATACAAAATACAACAGAGGGGGACATGCATAAGGCCTGACCTCCTAGTGCAAAAACATAAACAACAACTACAAGAAGAGCA
>LYNE01003490.1:20302-30845 GCA_001662545.1 Rosa x damascena | reverse complement strand
TTTTAAAATAAAAATAAAAAAACAAACTAAGGATATCCTTAAGTATTCTATTAGTCATCTATCTTTTAAATATTTAGGGATTTAACGTCTTAAATGGATTAAGTAGTGAAGTTATGTACTATTATTTTCTTGTTTTTCTAGAGTGTCGTACTGACGCTCACAAACCCTAGCAAACCCAAACCCTAGAACAGCGTCTCTCGTCGATCTTTCCTTCTCCTCCACCATGTCAACCTCCTCCAGCATTGATGATATGACAGCTAGCTTTGCTGTGTCGCTGGCTCTGGCAGGAGGCGACGTCGTCGACGTCTCGCTTATGGGAAGTGTTGCAGTACCGCACAACTTTATGCGTTCTTCCTTGCTTGACCGCTGACAACCAAACCGGTTGCGGCCATGAATCTGCATCGACATTTTCGAAGAATCTGGGTGTTGGGCAGCAAGTTCAAGGTTGAAGAACGAACATAAGGCCTGTTTGTGTTTGCTTTTGATCTAAGAAAGAATAGAAACAAGGTGTTATGGGGAGGACCGTGGTATATCAATCATGCCCTGATGATCATTCAGTCATATGATGGCATAGCGAATCCCAGCACGGTGAAAATAGATTCTCTTTTCTTCTGGGTCAAGATCGACAATATTCCTCCGGCGTTGGAAGTCAAGGCCACCATCATCAACGTGGCCTCTGTTGCGGGCAAATTCCAGGACCTAGACACAAAGCTCTTCAACAATATTGGCAAGACCAGGGTGAGAGTTTCTCATAATATCTCTAAGCCCTTTTTCAAGGAAAAAAAAAAACCCTAAAGCTGGCCCCTAATGTGGTGGAAGAAATTTTATTCTTCTTTGACAACCTAGTTGGTAAATGCAAGATCAGTAATTTGATTTACCATGAGGATGGAACGTGCAAGTTGGCAAATCTACCGGAACAACAACAACCTGCAAATAGAACTGGTACCAATCGAATTGGACTGCGCAGTCCATTTCGTAATTCTGCATATGTCTTCAACAATGGAGCTTTTCATTTCAAAGGAGTGCAGACTCCAATTCTACCCTCCATTGCTCGGAATCTATTTGGCACAAAAGACACCACCAAATAGCGCAAGCCAATTCTCATTCGGAATGTACAAGAGCTGGTTTCAAGCGACACTGATCAAGCCTTAACATTGATTCCAGTTGAGTAGAAACCACTGGAACCACTGAAACGGAGCCGCCCTCCTTCACCATTCTCTTCACCTAAGAATTAAAATTTCTGCTGGAAGATTGCAAAGCCAATGCAACTCCAATGAAAAAGGTAAAAGTTCCTGCTTTCCCTTTTACTGCCAAATCACTTAGTTTGGTTGAGACTTCTAGTTGTATGCTGGTGCTAGCGGAGATTATGATGCCCAAAGATGGAGGGCAAGCTGCAAAGACTGATAGTAAGAAGAAGAGGGGTCGTCCCCTGGGATAGAAGAACAAAAACCCTCTTAAGACAAAGAAGGTACCAGCTGAGGAAGTACTAAGTGTCCTTGTCTTGGGAAAACCTCCTAGCCCTAGTGTTAAGGGCAAGGAGAAAATTTAATTTTGTCTTCATTTTAGCCTATTAACTTGTCATAAGTTACATAGTTTTTAGGCTTTCTTGAATAAGTGAACATGGGTACCATCAAATGATTGGACCTAATCTATGTATCGTTGTGGTTTTTAAATCACAAACTCTTTATCTACCCTAAGATGATGGTAGAGGGAGGATATGTAATGACCATTTCTGGCTTGAGTTTTAATATATCGACATGATATTATTTTTAAAAAAATTCTATTAGTCATCTTTATTTATATATTTAATCAAAATTGTGGATAGCTATTCTCAAAGATGATGACACCAAGCTCATGATTAATGCTTTCCTTAGCTAAAGAGTCAGCAGTCATATTGCATTCTCTGAAGATGTGGGACAGGTGAACATTCTCCATAGCATCATCATATTTGAGCAGCCCTTGAGAAGAGAACCAAGGGGATGAAGGGAGAATTCAACTTTCTGCATAAACTGTACCAAGATGGCAGAATCGATCAAACTCCACCTCCAGATGAGAGATGTGAAGGTTCACAGCAAGTTTAAGACCATAGAATAAACCCCAAGCTTCAGCATCAAGAATTTCTCCAGTTCCCAAATTGACTTGGAAACCAGTGATCCAGTTACCAATATGGTCCCTGATGACACCCCCAGCACCAATTTTGCATGTTAAAGAGGATCCAGTCCCATCAATGTTTAGTTTGTAAAAATTATCCATAGGCTTCTTCCAAGCAAGAGGGATGTACCTGTAGATTGTATCAACATTCAATTTGACATTGGCATTAGTCCATTCAACAGCATAGTTTCAAATCACTTTATCACGACAAGTAGGCATGATAAACTTTGGATAAAAAACAACCTTATTTCTCTATTTCCAGATAAACCAACAAATAAAGATGAAAAGATTGCACCATTTAATATTCTTCTGAATCAAAGTCTGACAATGCATTTAATATTCTTCTGTTCATGCTGCTCATGCTTATCTTGATGACATCTCTGCGGTTTCTAGAGCTAGGAGGAGCTCCTGCTTTAACACTAAGCTCTTTTTGTTGTTTTGTTTAGGTCTTTTAGGCCCCGCTTGTAACAAAAAAAAAATGTGGATAGCTATTAGTTTGAGCCCAAATGTGTTTGGGGGTCAAACTGATTTGATTTTAAATTTCTTAGTCAACATGTCCATAGAAATGCAAATGCATAGTAAAAGATGTTATGAGCGCAAGAGATCATCATTATGACTCATGCCCATACCATGCAGGTTATAACTTATAAGAAGGCTCATGCTCTCACTCATGTCAAGCAGGCTTCTCTGGACATAAACAAATTGTCAAAGGGTACTATGAATTCGCATTTGTTTATGAGTTTGACTAAATTTCTTAGTCAGCATGCTCATAAACAAATTACCAAAGCTATTGCACAGTCCATAAGGAAAAGGAAAAAAAAAAGCATAACAGTAGCTCATGCTAAGCCTAAACTCATGCCAACCCAAGCAATGTTCTTGTGATCACATTCCCATACAAAAGCATACTCCTCTCAGCCATATACGCTTCTCTTACGTCTCCTAGCAACTTCATGCCTACTTACCAGAATTTCAAGTCTGCACATTCCATGCACAGTTGCATAAATCAATTCCTCAACATGTTTAATCTATCTTTTCTTTAGTGCTATCCTACATGACCAACATATGTGAACGCAAGCCACAAGGCCAAAATGGGGATTGCAGGTGGTTTATGATGTGGAAGGTTACGAAACCTCACAAGAACTCTAAAAGCTCAAATAAGAACGATTGAAGGCATATTCAAAGTTAAAGACAAAACTTAAAATCTGAAGTTCCTGTATAAGAAAAGCAATATATACAATCTCATCATTGGCTTAGAAATCATCTAATGACCAAATCTAATGACACACAACAGAAAAGTTATTTGTCCACGCCATGAGAAATGATTAGCTTATGCTTAAATGCTTTTCACATCATATATAAGCTTAAGAAATCCATAATTTTCTCTAGAAATGATCATGGAAAAATGAACATTCACGTAGTTTTGAGCATTTTTACTGTCATTGTTTTTCCCTTTTACTCCAAGTAAGGTGCCAACAACACTATCAATGACATTCTTCTCGATATGCCGGACATCTAGATCATGGCGCAATAAAAGATGCTCCCAAAAGGCAGTTCAAAAAATATACTTCTCTTTCTTCAATTACAAAAGTCCTACTCGTGTGGTCTTTGAGATATTCACTTACGTTTTTGAGGATTTTTTTTTTCTTTTTCCCATTCCTAAATTGAATTGTCGAACCATGCTACACCTAGACATTTTGACCCCATCATAGGCTTTGGGAGAGGCCTTCGTTTAGCAGCACCATTGAAATTATTTTTTCATCCATGATAGCGATGATCATCATTCAACCACCGACGATGTCCTATGAATTTTTTTTTTTTTTTTGACAATTCACCAGCCTAACAAACTCTATATCTTCAGCACACCGGTCAAGCTTTATAACATTTTCTGCTATAACCAGATAACATGGCATATGCAAGAAAATGATTAACAATCCATAATACAGCAACTCGTATGGTAAATGTCTTTTTCTTGAATGCATTATATGTCTCAATCCCTTCATTCCACAACATCTTTAGCTCTTCCACAAATGTAATTGTAAATACGCATCAATATTATTACGGGTCCCTTTGGGCCTGCTATGAGCAATGACAAGAACAAGTATCATTGTTTCATGCATAACCAAGAAAGTAGATTATAAACAGACATCACAACAGGCCATGTACTATATGAAGAGCTCATTGTTCCAAAATAACTAAATCCGTCACTTGCAAACCCAAAACGAACATTACTGCATTCGTTACCAAAATTCGGATATTTTTCATCCAACTTTTTCTAAGTTGGAGAATCAGCAGTATGTTGGAGTACCCCATCTTTAGTCCTTAGTTTTAAATGTCAAGACATCAAATTTGCAGTATGCGAGACATATATAAAAGTTGCAATTTAGGACCTAATGAAAAATACCATAAAATCTTAGTTGTTTTTTATCTGAGTATCATTTTCATGTTCTTTCCAATACAACATACAATCATTCAGACATGCATCAATCTTTTTGTTGGATCATTGATCTTTTTTCTTTTTTTTTTTGTCTTGTAGAAACTCTTTGGGATACTTTTACTTGCAGAAAATGTGTCTCTCAATAGATCTAAAGTTTTAGAAAAAGATATATCACTATTTGAATGTAAACACTTAATCTTATATAACCTCGATCACGAAAAATTCAAGCTGATTTATTCGTGCTCCAGGAAAAAGATCAGTATCCACATCATTAAGTAGCTTATAGAATTTTTTGGCATCTGGGATCGAACCAGAATCTTGACCTCCAACTGCCTGTCAAGAAGACTGAAGCATTATCATATCATCATGAAACCCAAATGCATCATGCAACATGTTAGTCATATCATGGTCTAGCATAACTTGTTGTGGGAAGGAGGGACTTGTTGTATCCTCCTCATTTATTAGGGGTAATTGCTCACCATGTGAGGTCCAATGAATGTTTACATAGTCATTCCACTTGCCTACACAACGGATATGGTCATCCACATCTTTCACAGTTTGTCTCCACAAACTTTTACACTATTTAAAAGGATAGTACGTAGATTCTATTCGGAACATGGGAGATATTTTGTGTATGGTTGATAAATGCACGGAGTCCAAAAATATATTCATCAGTTTCTCGATTGAGAAACACCCAATCTTTGTTCATACTGCTAAACTATTCAACTGCTTTAGTAAAGAACTACTGCATAATAAAAAATTTCATTAATAAAGCGCATATGATGAATGAATCAACTATCGCCTTATATCTTCATTCTTAAGGTATAGAAAACGACGCCGTCTCACGCATCATCGACCAGCTGTTGCCTCCATCCCCACTGCCGCCATAATCATCCAACGACTAGAGTGACACCGCAACAACCGGAGGACACATCCGTCGCAACAATTTCATCATCTTCTTGTCAACCACGAATTCTCGATTCTGGAAAGTGTAGCACCAACCTCTGGTACCCTTGGTACCCAATCATAGAATATTTGTTTAAATACGGTATGCCAGCGATAATACTTGTAGGCATTATGGTTATACTATATAAATGGTATCTGAATACATTTTGATGTCTCGCCTATTTTGGATTTTTCATCATTTTGGGTGGTGGTGCTGCTACTACCACCGGAGGTACGGGAAGGGTGAGAACTGTTTTAGAGGCGTTACTTGCAGTGATCACTGGCGGTGGTGGCACTATGGTTGCACTTCTGAGTTTTGTTGGTAGCCTCAGTCGCCGTCATGGTGTGTCAGTTATTACCGACACCATAATCAGAGCCGCAATGGTGAGCGCAAGTTCAATTGGAACATTCCTCCCAGCTAAGTCTTTTGCTTTGGTGGCAACGGTGCTTGTATTTGGAAGAGGCGTTGCAGGGGCTATAATAAATTCCGTCTTCGGAACCGGCAAAGCGACTTTTAAATTTGTTAGAGCCAAAATCAGAGTAGCTGCGCAGCCACAGCCAGATGGGTTGGAGGTGGAGCTCCAACCACAGTAGAATGACCAGCAGCTTGCACTTCTTCACCCAACCTACACCTACTTTTGATGAAGAAACCTGAGAAGCTCGGACTGCAACAATTACTGTAGTGTTCAATTTGGTTGTTGCCACACCAAGGAATGATTTTGATTAGAGTATTCCCTTTTCTAACTTGATCAATTGTAATAGTTTGATGACTCAATCAATTTAATTTACTCGGCTCGATTTTAATAGATTGATGACTTGATCAATTTAATTTGCTCTATTGTGTTGTGACAATTTGAAATTCATATAAAAGATTTAGTTACCATAGTTCTTAAAATCCTGTTTTATATGGATAACAAATACATATGTCCAGTCTTAGCCATTTTCTTCATAGGCGAGAGAGATATAGTGGTGTTGTAGAGAATTGGATAATTGTATTGTATTCATCTCACCATGAGGTTTATATAGGGTTACATCATGTATACAAAAGGCAATACATAATAGCTATACTAATCAATTGCACATTACAAGTATGTCAATCACATACATTACGAGTCTGTCAATCGCATACATTAAGCAATACCTATTGCATGAATAGTCATTATCATTTCCAACACTTCCCCTTAGATATTACATGTCAATAGTGTTGCCTCTGCTATGCGCTTCTAAGTTGCCTCGTCAAAAACCTTGCCAAGTAATAAAAACCATGTGGGAAAAAATAACCTTGGTTGAAGGAGAAAAAGAGCACAACGCGCGTGAATGTATAGTAGTCGACATCCTTCCACACTCCTCCTTGTGCCGCTCAAACTCGGTGATGATGTTTTGATCGTTGCCTCACTAAAAACCTTGCCAAGTAACAAAAACCATGTGGGATAAAAATAGCCCTGGTCGAAGGGCAAAAAGAGCACAACATGTCCTTCACTCTTCGAGATTAAACATGTAGACATCATACCTCCCCCTGATGTCAAGGTCTCCCCTTGATTTCTACAATTATGGGAGTTCGGATAACTTTCTTAATCCGATGCTCTTTACATGTTTCAAGAAGGTGGATTTGGGTAACGACTTGGTAAACAAGTCCGCTACATTATCCTCTGAACGGATTTGATTCACTTCAATATTTAGAAGGGTTTGTTGTTGCTGATTGTAAAAGAACTTAGGCGATATATGCTTGGTGTTGTCGCCCTTGATGAAACCTAACTTCATGTGCTCAATACAAGCTGCATTATCTTCATAAATGCTTGTAGGTTCATTTGTGGTAGACTTCAAACCATAAGTTCCTCGAATGTGTCTAACTACAGACCTTAGCCATATGCATTCTCGCACGGCTTCATGTAGAGCGATAATCTCTGCATGATTTGCGGAAATAGCAACAAGGGTCTGCTTTGTAGACCTCCAAGATATAGCAGTGCTTCCCATGGTAAAGACATAAACCGTTTGGGAGCGACCTTTGTGAGGGTCAGAGAGATACCCTACATCAGCAAAACCCATCAAGACATCGTTGTCATTTTTATGGAAGGGAGGAGGAGCACGGAAGGTGGCGTTTTGCCTTGTGGAGTCCAATCCCACACTTCCGTTATTTCTTTTCTCTCTGTAGGGATAGAACAAGCCCATATCAATCGTACATCTCAAGTATCGAAAGATTGTCTTTATGCCAATCCAACGGCGGCGTGTTGGCGCGAAACTGTGTCGAGCTAACAAGTTCACTACAAATGAGATGTCCGGTTTTGTGCATTGAGCTAAGTACAATGATGCACCTATTGTACTTAGATAGGGCACTTCAGCCTCTAATAAGTCTTCGTCCTCATCCCTTGGACGAAACGGATCTTTTTTAGGCTCAAGACTACGACCGATCATGAGAGTACTCACAGACTTTGCTTTATCTTCATTAAAGCGCCGTAATAATTTTTGAGTATATGCTGACTGATGGATCATAATCTCATCACTACGGTGCTCGAGTTCTAGTCCTAGGCAAAACAGTGTTTTCCCAAGATCTTTCATCTCAAATTCGGATTTCAAGTACTTAGCAGTTTCCTTTAACTCATCTAGAGTTCCAATTAGGTTCATGTCATCGACATAAACTGCTACAATTGCAAATCCGGAACTTATCCTCTTTATAAACACGCATGGGCATATTTCATTGTTGACATATCCCTTCCCAATCAAGTAGTAGTCACTTAGACGGTTATACCACATCCGTCCGGATTGTTTCAATCCATATAGTGAGCATCTCAATCTTATTGAAAACGCGCTCCGTGGTTTAGAGCCATTTGATTTGGGTAATTGAAGTCCATCTGGAACCTTCATATATATCTCTGAATCTAGATCCCCATAGAGATATGCTGTAACCACATCCATAAGCTGCATGTCAAGTTTTTCGGAAACTACCGAACTGACAAGGTAGCGGAATGTTATAACGTCCATTACGGGAGAATATGTTTCCTCGTAGTCGATTCTAGGGCGTTATAAGAAACCTTGCGCCACAAGGCGAGCTTTGTATCTAACAACCTCATTTTCCTCATTACGCTTTCTAACAAAGACCCATTTATGGCCAATACTTGGGGGTGTCAGCGTTATAGGCCCAAATACCTATCTCTTTATTAGTGAATCCAATTCAACCTGGATCGCATCTTTCGATTTAGGCCAGTCTGCTCTTCGTTGACATTCCTCAACGGAGCGATATTCGATATCATCGTGTTCTATAATTCCTTGAGCAATAGAATATGCAAACACATCATCAAGGATAATAGAATCTCGATTCAACGTCTCATGTACATTAGTGTAATTCATGGAGATCTCCTTATTCCCTGGAATTGGTTCTAACATTGGAGCGTCCCCCAATGATGTCTCTTGGACATAACCATAATCCGGAATATCTTCATGAGATGGGTTATTTATGTCGATGATTAATGGATATTTCTGTGCCATACTCGCTTTATTTCTCGGGGCGAGAATCCATCGAACCTTTGGGCCTTCCACGTTTCCTTGCTGGGAGCCAGACCTGAGCCACATTGCCATCACTATTAGTGGTGGAAGCGCCATGCCCAATACCCCTAGGGGTGGCACCATGTCCATGATTTTTAGGGACATCAATCCTTGCAAGCACGTTTGCACCAGGTATATGTGATCTTGTCACTTTAGCGATATCAGAAAACGCATCACGCATAGAGTCTGCTACGTTTTGAAGATCGAGAATTCTCCACACTTCAATTTCAGACTGTGCGGTTTGAGGATCAAGATGAGACAAAGTGGGGACAGACCACGACAATTCCTGTCATTCCTATTGAACATTATTGTTCCTATCTCCCCCTAACGACGGGAAGACTGTCTCATCAAAGTGACAGTCCGCAAATATAGCGGTAAATAGATTGCCTATCAAGGGTTGTAAGTAGTGGATAATGGTTGGAGAGTCATATCCAACATAAATGCCTAATCATCTTTGAGGACCCATTTTGATGCGCTGTGGCGGCGCAATTGGCACATAAACTGTACACCCAAATATGCGTAAGTGTGAAACATCAGGCTCATATCTAGTAACCATCTGGGATGCAGAAAAGGGTTGAGTGGCAGTAGGCCTCAGACGAATGAGCACAGCTGCATGCAATATTGCATAGCCCTAAGCAGAAACAGGGAGATTGGTGCACATAACCAATGCTCTAGCGACCATTTGAAGTCTTTTAATGGCAGTTTCTGCGAGACCATTTTGGGTGTGAACATGAAGAACATGGTGTTCAACATCAATCCCAATGGACATGCAATAGTCATCAAACGTTTTTGATGTAAACTCTCCAGCATTGTCAAGACGAATTGACTTAATGGGATGATCAGGGCGGTGAGCCCTTAATTTAATGATTTGTGCTAGGAGTTTAGCAAATGCAGCATTTCTTATGGACAATAGCATGGCATGTGACCATCGTGTCTATGCATCAACCAACACCATAAAATATCTAAATGGTCCGCAAGTTGGTTGAATAGGTCCACAAATATCACCTTGGATTCTTTGTAAGAATGGAATATTTTCTTTAGTGTCATTTGCATAGGATGGTCTCGATCCTAATTTTACTAAAGAGCAAGCTTTGCAAAATGAAAGATGGGCTTTGGAAGCAACCAGGGAAGTATCTGGTTGAGCCACGAAGTCACAATTGACTTTAGAAGTAGAAAAAGGAACCAAGGAGGTATTGGTAGCGTCAATACCACTTTTGGGCCGCAGGGGGTAGGTGGCGCCAGCCCTACCTTGGATCGAATTTTGGTTCTGACTTCTTTTCGTTTTGAAAAATGGATGTCCATGTGAAGTCTTTAATATACGGATCATCATATCACGACCTAGGTGTCCCAAACGGTCATGCCAAATCCTATATGTGTCAGAATCCCATAAGTCATCTCTTATGACATGGTTGGATTCAATAATTCAAATAGTGGTTGCATACAACCCACTAGATCGACACATAAGTTTCTCTA
>LYNE01003489.1:0-14759 GCA_001662545.1 Rosa x damascena | reverse complement strand
TCTCCAAAAATTACCAAACTTCACATACAAGCTCTACACAATTAATAGGATTTAATGGGCTAAAAACCGGAATTAAAACACTGCTCTACGCGCCTCCACGCGCCACCCACAGTGGCGGCGCGTGGGGCTCACGCGCCGGTGGTCACCACCTCCGAAGGTCACCAAATTTTGGCAGCGCCACCTACTCATCAGACCCAACATTTTTCTCAACCACAACAAATCCAATTTTACCTTTAAGAGCTCCAAATCGGCTGGTGAAGAATTTCCAGAAAAAAAACCCAAACCCTAGATTCGAGTTTTCCTTGATTCTCCTTCTATGCTGCAAATCGCGGCTCAAGGCTAGGGGGGAAATGATCCTTGTCAAAAACCCCACCTTCGACAGTGGTTTGGTGGCCGGAAATGGCCGGAATCGCCGGAAAACGTCAATTGCCACCGTTTGCTTCTCGCCGTCGATTCTCGTTTCTCCGGCCAAATCGTGACAATCCACGACCACCAGCATGTGGAGAAGGAGGAGGCGAGTCAGCAGCCACCTGGGTCTCGCCGATTGATGGCCGGACGACGGCCAATCGAAGGGGAAAGGGGAGAGGGCCGACGCGGGGAGAGAGAGGGAAGAGAGAGAAAATCTCGGGGGGGGTAGGTTTCCGAAAATAGAAACCTACCACAGTAACTTTTCATATATATAGAAAGTTACCATGAACAGTAATCGTGAACAGTAATTTTAATCTTTCGCTCATAACTTTCGCATACGAACTCCGATTTAGGTGTATCACATGTCCACAGACTCGGTTTAACGTCCTCTTCGACTTTCAAGAAGGAAGTTTTCTCAAATTTTGACCCGATGAAAAAGTCAACTTTTAGGGCCACTAAAATACCGAATTAGAGTAAAAAGTGAGAGTAGTTGTCGTTTACCGTCCAAATGACTAGTAAACGGGTAAGTGAAAATACGGGATGTTACAGTCGACTTCAAGGGGCTCAACAAGGCATGCCGCAAGGATAGTTTCCCACTACCTCGTATAGACCAACTGGTCGATGCAACCGCGGGACACGAGCTTCTTAGCATGATGGATGCCTTCTCCGGCTACATTCAAATCAAGATGCACCCTGGTGACCAAGAGTGCACCTCTTTCACCACCGACAAGGGCCTATATTGTTACAATGTCATGCCCTTCGGTCTGAAGAATGCCGGCGCAACTTTCCAGCGGCTAATGAATGCCATGTTCACCGAGCATCTGTGCAAGATCATCGAGGTATACGTTGACGACATGTTAGTAAAGAGCATAAAGGCCGACGGACACGTGATAAACCTCAAGATCATATTTGTCATTCTTCTGGCATACGGTATACGCCTCAACCCGGCTAAGTGCTTTTTTGGGGTTACCGCCAGCAAATTTTTGGGCTACATAGTCAGTGAGCGGGGCATTGAGGCAAATCCCGACAAGGTGCAAGCCATCCTAAATCTGAAAACCCCGGAGTGGAAGAAGCACGTTCAGAGCCTCCAGGGCAAGTTAACCGCTCTCTCCAGATTCATTTCCAGGCCCACCGACACGTGTCTCCCATTCTTCAAAGTTCTGAAAACAACCCACAAAAAAGTCATAGACTGGAACCCAGAGTGTGAGGCAGCGTTCCAGAGCTTGAAGGAGTACTTAGCGGCAGTCCCACTCCTCTCTATCCCTGTCCCAGGAGAAACACTGTATATATATATCTAGCGGTCTCACAATCGGCGATAAGCAGCGCCATAGTCATGCGGGACGGCCACGACGAGCTCCCTGTGTTCTACGCCGGCAGGGGCATGAACGGGGCAGAAACAAGGTACCCCCCACTAGAACAACTCGCTCTCGCGCTCATCGTCGCCGCTAGACGCCTCCGCCAATACTTTCAAGCTCACACAATTCATATCCTAACAAATCAGCCGCTGAGGCAGGTAATGCAGAACCCCGAACACTCGGGACGGCTCAGCAAGTGGGCCATCGAGCTCAGCGAGTTCGATATTGACTACAAGTCTAGGCCCGCTATGAAAGGTCAGGCAGTGGCAGACTTCATCGCCGAACTCACCGAGCGGCAGGACGAGCCTGGTACGGAGACGGCAGTCGGCACGGAAATGGTTACTGTTGAAAAACCTACCGCCCAAAGGTCTAGCTGGGACCTGCACGTAGACGGCTTCGCCAGCGCCAAGGCCAACGACGCAGGAGTCATCTTAACGGGACCCGGAGGACTAAACCTGGAGTATGCATTGAAATTCAATTTCAAAGCGTCAAACAACTTGGCAGAGTACGAGGCACTCATCGCCGACCTACTCCTCGCCATAGATGCCGGGGTCGACAGCGTCAACATATTTAGCGACTCCCAGCTCGTCGTCAACCAGGTCAATGACAGCTTCCAGGTCAAAGACCAACAGTTAGCGGCATATTTGGGATACGTCAAAACACTGCTGAAAAAGTTCAGATTTCACACCATCACACAGATCCCAAGGGACAAAAATACAAAGGCCGACTCACTAGCAAGACTGGCAACCGCTCAACCACACCAGAGTGCAGCGGACACAAGAGTGGAATGTCTTGACAAGCCTAGCATCACAAAAATCCTGGCAGAAATTTTCAACATCGAGGTCAGTACCAGCTAGATGGACGAAATCATCGCATACAAACGGGATGGGAAGCTGCCAGAGGATAGGGTCAAAGCACAACAGCTTAAGCGGAGAGCAACCCGCTACAACATCCAAAACGGCAAGCTGTACAGCCAGGGGTTCACACACCCCAACCTCCGCTGCCTAACCTCGGAAGAGGGAAAGGTCGTGCTGACGACAATCCATGGCAGAGAATGTGGAAACCACTCGGGTGCCAGATCCCTGGCCAATCGCACGATGCGTCAAGGCTACTTTTGGCCTACGCTCGGTGAGGATGCCAGAAGGGTATCAAAATCTTGCCACAAATGTCAACAGCACGCGGACCTCCTACATGCCCCGGCGGAACCATTATCAATCATCGTCGGCCCATGGATTCACTCCACGTGGAGCCTGGACTTAATGGGAAAATTCTCAACCGCCAAGGGACAGTTCAAATACATCATCATCGCCATCGACTACAACAGCAAGTGGATTGAGGCGGAACTGCTAACAGCAATAACTACCGCCAAGGTAACTCACTTCCTCTGGAAGAACATCTACTGCCGCTATGGCGTTCCCTACACAATCATCACAGACAACGGTACACAATTCAACAACAAAGAACTCATATCATTCACTGCTAGTCGAGGCACCAAAATGAGTTTTGCATCTGTCGCTCACCCCCAAACCAACGGCCAGGTCGAAGCAGCAAACAAGATAATCAAGAAGCTGCTAAAAAAGAAGCTCGACGACGCTGAAGGGTTATGGGCGGACAAGTTACAGGAAGTTTTATGGGCCATCAGAACTACCCCAACTTCCGCCACAGGAGAAACACCTTTTTGCATGATGTTCGGCTCTGAGGCCGTCCTACCAATTGAGGTAACCCACCCTACCGCTACGGTTGAAGGATACTGCCCTCAGACCAACGGGGAAGGTGTCAACCTCGACAGAGACCTTTTAGATGAGAAACGGCACAAGGCCTATTTGCGCAATTTGCAAAACAAACAACGGGTGTCGCGTTTCTACAACGCCAGAGTCAAGGCCCGGAACCTCCAACTGGGGGACTGGGTAATGAAGGAAGTTATTCCGCCGCCAACCTCACTCCGCCCAACTTGGGAAGGTCCATACAAAATCGCGGAAGTCGCTAGCCCCGGCACCTTCTACTTAATGGACAAGGATGGCGTCACAACCACTCATCCTTGGAATACCGAACACCTCCGGTATTACTATAAATAGTTATGTCGCTACCCAAGAGCATCTTGACTTAGCTAAATTTTTGTTCAATATTTAGCTAAGGGAAGCTACCAAACGGGTACAACCTCGCTTTTTGTAAACGCTGACACATCAGCAATCAATGAAACGAGGAATTATTCAAACCATTGTCCCCAAGCTCAAGCACAAGAATTAACTTGCAACGCCAACAGAGTTCAGCGGATTACATCCGCTACATCGTGCACTTGGAACAATTTTAATTCCTTTAATGTTTCATTGATTCAAAAAATAAAAATAAAAAATCAAAACGCTAGCGGGTCATACACATGCAAACAATGCAATCAGCAAATATCCACACATTGCAAAAGGTGGCAATTACTTTATAGGGTCGGGACTCCCCGCCCAAAGGTGTCAATACAAAAAAAAAACTTCCTAGAGCAAAGTACAAGGATAAAAGAGTACAAAGGCCTCAGCGGCAATACATATGTAACACAACTCTTCAGGGATCCTCAGCGGTAGCAGCGACATCCTCACCCTCCACAAGCGAATGTGGTTCGACGGCGCGACTGGTTTGGTCCGGGCCACGAGCGGTGGGACTGGGCGTGACAATGGTCCCATCCGCTCTGGTATGAGCAGCCATAAAGGCCGTATGCGCGATGTCGGACTGACTGGGGGGGGCGGGGTCCGCTGTGGCTCGTCCGCTGGACGCTCACCACTCTCTCCGCTACCAGAACAGACACCACCTTGAGTAGGCGCCGGGCTACGCAAAGCCATTTGCTGCCCAGACGCCCCAACAGGCTGAGACGCCTTCACCCAATCGATGGCGCCCTTTTGGGTCAACAATTAAAGGTTGGCGGTGGCGCCAGCCTTCGCAGCCTCGGTCATCGCCTGCTTGTACTCAGCGGACCTTTTGAACTGCTCCACGGCAGTGACCTCGGCGCGGCTCCTCTCCGTTTCCCGCTTGGCGATCTCACCCTCTAGCCTCTTCACTTCCGCGGACTTAACCGCAGACTCCCGCTGAAGGATTTTAATTCTCTTCACTTTAGCGTCCATTTGATCCTTCAGCAGGGCGATGTCCCGCTCCAGTTGACAGACACGATCGTTCCGCACCAGATCCCGCTTGATGGCGACACTCAACTTGCCGCGGGCATCTGCAGCATCACAATCCGCCTTTGCTAGACGTCACTCCACATTCGCCAGTCTGTCCTTAGCCTCTCGAAGCTCCCTCTCGAGGCCCTTAATCTCCTCCCTCATCTCCCGCTCAATCCGCGGCTGCTTTGCCACCGCCTGGAACATCTCGAGCAGCCTGACGGAGATGTGACCAAAGGTCGAGCTAAAGGGAGATTGGTCAACGGTTGTCGACCACTGAAGCCCAGCAAGACCGCCAAACCCCAGCCGCTCGCAGAGATGGTATAGAAATTCCCGCTCCTCGTCAGTCAGGAACTCTGCATAGGAGGAGAACGAGTCCAGATCGCTAGCTGGAACATCACCCTCGACCCCAGCGGTCGCCTGCGGTTGTGCTCGCTTGGCCTTTTTCGGCTGGCGGACCACAATGTCTCCCGCTTCCATGTCCTCTTCCTCCTCCCCGCCGTCATTTTGCCGCTGCTTTCGCTGCAATTCCGGCATTGTGGTAGCGGCAGCAGGGGGCCTAGTCTTCTTTTGTGGCTCTTGCCGTACGACTTCAACTGCCCCAGCCAGCGGCACTGCCCTTTCCCTCTGGGACCCGCGCCGGGTAGCTGGCACTCTCTCTCGTTGCTGAACGGGGGCGGTAGGGGCCTTGTTACCGCCAACAGCCCCGCTGCCGCTGGCACCCCCCGCCTGCGCAGCTGGCACTCCTTCAGGGCCAAGGTGGGACTGGTGAGGCATTAGTAGCACCACCGGGACCTCAGTATGGCTCAGCGCCAACGTCTGAGGGTTGACGGCGGTATGGTGGGCCGCCAATCTGGAGGCGTACATGCTCTCCAAGAAGTTGTTAATTTCGGCACGATCCATTGCCTTGGCAAACGGGTCTTGACTCCTTCGATTACCCGGCGGAGAATCTGCAACACTAAAATACGTCAGCAAAACAAAAGCAATAAAACCGCTACAAGATGCTGTCGGCAAGAGATACTTAGCAAGCTCGCGCGTCAACTCCTGCGCAACCAACAACTCCCAACCAGTGAGCAGGCGGAGGTCCAGCAGGTTACGATTCTGCCAACAGCCCCTTATCCTCGCAACGCAGCACTCTTCCTCACGCGTCAAGTTGTACCGCAGGCCCGCTACAAAGAAGGGAGAGCAGTCATTAGAACTCTATGACAATTGCAATATAAGAAAGAAAAAAAAACCCAACTCTGGTCGGCGGGGACCCGCGACAACCTCGGATAGGCTGGAACTTCGACTTTATCCTAAACGTCGGCACCTCTGTATTTATCCCCGCTTGATACTCCCATCCGCTGACGACAACACAGAAGGTCCCTCGCCAGGGAGACATGGAGTCCTTCAAGTTCTCGATCAACTTGGGCGCCTCCTGGCGACAACTCAAGTTTACTTGCCCGCTGCAACCCTGGCGCTTCACGTATACTAACTCAAAAAAATGCAGCACTTCCGCCACGGTTGGCCCCTCGCAACCTGACAAACGCCACAACGAGTTAAGCCCCAGCAGCAACCGCCACATGTTGGGACAGATCTGCCCAAAGGAGAAGTCGAACTCGCACACCAGGATTTGCAGGTTGGGGAGCAACGGGAAGGTCACCCCCTGGCGGAAAATCAGCTCATGAACGGCAGCATGCCCCGCTGGCAAAACTGATGCCCTCTCGTCCTTCTTTGGCGACCGTAGCTTCACTACTCCGGGCAGCCGGAACACCCGATTCAGCCATGTAATAGCGGCATCGGTCATTCGTCCGCCAGCCTCATCCACGGCGGTACCTTCACTCAACACCCAGGCGGACTCTACATCCTCACCGCCCAATTCTCCGCCGCCGGCAGAACCACTAGTGGCGCTATTGGTCGCCAATCTCTCCTCCCTCTCCTCACGCCCACTGCCGGCGGTGACATTTGCCGCCGCCCTAGAACTCTCTGGGCGAGCAGATTGACCCATGGCTACCTCCCGAGGTATGGTCTGTAGCGGCTCGATCTCTAGCGGTTCGAACAGTGAGGTTCCTGCATGGGCAGACGGACGCAACGAATCAATAAATATCCTATCTGCCGCGCTGATTGACACGTCAGACCTGGAATCCTCACTGCTTGAAATTTCTACGACGCTAGCCATCACAAACCCTAAAACCCAAACCAGTCAGTCGACACAAAGATCTAAACTACCCCTACATCACTTTCCCCCAAGAACATCAAGAACACTAACCCAGAAAATGCCAAAACAAGAACAAGCAAGCCCACACACTCAACCCAGATTCAAACATATACCATATCCCTAAATCCCAACCCTTTGCCAAACACTCGCTATAACCAAAACACAACACCAAGAACACAGTACAAAAAAAAAAATGAAAACCCAAATACTGGTAGAGGCAAAACAGAAATCCAATAGAACAGGGGCGAAAATCGGAGAACCAACCTCAAAGATCGAAATCGATCTGATCGAACATGCTTGTTGTCACTCTACAGGTTCTTCACTCTCCAACAGTCGATACCTCCACGAACTAGTCAGTTGTCTCTTCTCGGATCTCAAGGGAGGCTCGAAGACGACGATATCAGAAAAATAATACGAAGTGTTAAACCCCTACGCTTTCCCTCTCTTTTATGTCAACATCAAACTAATCCACGCCGTCCGCTGAAAAACGACATCGCACGACGACCGTACACCTGGCCCACGATCGCAGTTAAGCTCCAAAGTAACCGAGGCGACGCCTCGGTTACGAAATCAATAATTACTCGCATTTATGGCGAAATGACGGGCGTGCTGCGAAAACTCCTCTTCGCACGCTAAACCAGTAAATGCTGGCCACGTGTCGAGTACCGTCATACGAAGCGTCTACCCTAAGTAACCATCGGGAAGAAGGATCGCAAACCGCCAAGCGAGACAGTCTCTGCTACGCGCAACCCCGCTAGCGGAACTTCTCCCTTCCCATCCTGCAGGCGAGACAGTCTCCGCTACGTGCAACACCTCTAGCGGAACTTCTCCCTTCCCACCTTGCAAGTAAGACAGTCCCCGCTACGCGCAACACCGCTAGTGGAACTTCTCCCTTCCCACCTTGCAAGCGAGACAGTCCCCGCTACGCGCAACACCGCTAGCGGAACTTCTCCCTGCCCACCTTACAAGCGAGACAGACAATCCCCGCTATGGGCAACATCGCTAGCAGAACTTCTCCCTGCCCATCTTGCAAGCGAGACAGTCTCCGCTACGAGCAACGCCGCTAGCGGAACTTCTCCCTTCCCATCTTGCAAGAGTCTTCGCTACGCAAAACGCCGCTAGCAGAACTTCTCCCCCCAGCAAGGGCTTGCCGCCAAACGGCGACTCTTGAGCCAACGCCTCACCTTGACAACGATCGCCACGCGACATTGCAGTCAAAACATGATCCTCCGGGACAAGTAAGGGGACACTTCAAACAGTCTTCGACTGCCCTGATCAGGCGTGTCGGCCCCGCCACTTGGGTATCAAAGATTGGGCTCGCCACCCAACACCCTCTGCCAAGCGGAGCTCCCCTCAACAAACAATACACAGGCCAAACGGAGGCCTATCTTAGCCGGGGAGTGGGGGATTCCCTGGGGGGCCTATCAGGGGCCCACCCGAAAGGGTACAAAGCGTTTGCTCAGTAAATCCATGGTTGACAACGCACTGACTCTAATTATGCTCACGGCAATTCTAGCAGAAGTAACGCTTCAAACCGCTAGGCAACTCCCCAACCAAGACAGCCCTCCTTGACTGGGGACTTGGGGGACTTGTACTTACATAAGCATTTGCAAGCATAATTAGCTAGAATGAGCCACGCTCACACTACCGCCAGCAGCACCCACTCCCGCCAAAGGAGTAATCTACGGGAACACAGCCAAGCAGGCTACCGCCTGAGCCCCGGCTTGCCCCCAGATCACCGCTGACGCGCCGCCACGCACAGCGCCTAGACGGTACCAGAAGCTCCAGAAGCTGGGAACTGAAGCACATCAGTCCCACATCGAAAACATAGAGAAGATCAGCCTTCTACTCACCAATAAAAGGTTCTCTCCTCTCTCCTCATTAATTACGCATTTACTACACTTACCTACTGTTAATTTGTCAACATAAATACATTGACTAACTTAGGCATCGGAGAAGAGAAGACCACCCAACGCGGTCTCCTTTTGACGCCCTCTGTATTTTACTTGACAGGTAGCGAAAGCTCTAAGAACATGATCAGTAGCGGTCCGCCCATCGGACCAGCATTATACTAAGTTTAGCTACCGCTGAACTTAAACGTTAACACTAACGATGACATTCTTAGGGTTAAATTATATGCTTGCTTTTAGCATATCACCTTCTAAAGTCGATGTGACTACTATCTCAGGTCCTGCAGACCTGATTGAAGGCTCCGGAAGAGCCCACATTAGGCTACCAAATGGAACTCAATTGTCCATTCAAGAGGCTTTATACTCTTCGAGATCCAGAAGAAATCTTTGCATTGAGACCACATTGAGATATCCGTTTAAATGGATACCACATTGAGACCACAAATGATAACCATGTGGAATATCTTTGCATTACGTTCAATAAAAAATGTCAAAAGCAGATATTGGAAAAATTGGTTGCCCTATCATCTGGGTTGTATTACACAACCATTCAACCAATTGAGGCATACAATGTTGTGAACCAGCAGTTCAAAAATCAACATACATTTATGCTTTGGCATGACCGTTTGGGTCACCCTGGATTCACCATGATGCGTAGGATCATTACAAATTCCAATGGACATCCATTGATGACTAAACATATTGTTTTGCCAAGCAACCCTTGCAAAGCCTGCTCACAAGGGAAATTGGTGGTTAAACCAACTTATGCAAAGATAGATATCGAATCCCCATCTTTTCTACAAAGAATTCAAGGGAACATTTGTGGACCTATTAACCCATCTTGTGGATCATTTCGATATTTTATGGTCCTAGTTGATGCCTCTACAAGATGGTCACATGTTTGCCTCTTGTCTGCCCGTAATGTGGCATTTGCCAAACTACTTGCTCAGATAATTAAATTACGAGCTCAATTCCCGGACTACTCTATCAAGTCCATTCGTTTAGACAATGCTGGTGAATTTACATCTCAAACGTTTGATGATTATTGCATGTCTATGTGAATTGAAATTGAACATTCGGTTCCTCATGTTCATACACAAAATGGTTTGGCAGAAGTTCTTATTAAGAGACTTCAAATAATAGCTCACACTTGCTAATGAAAACAAAGATGCCAGTATCTGCATGGGGACATGTAATTTTGCATGCAGCAGCTTTAATTCGGTTGAGGCCCATAGCCAACCATCAATATCCCCATTACAACTTGTTTCTGGGAGCCAACCCAATATCTCCTATCTTCGAACATTTGGTTGTGCTGTTTATGTGCCTATTGCACCGCCACATCGTATAAAAATGGGCCCTCAACGTCGATTGGGAATCTACATTGGTTTTGATTCACCATCCATTATTCAGTATTTAGAACCCATGACGGGTGATACCTTCACTGCACGGTTTGCAGATTGCCATTTTGATGAGACAATATTCTCGCCGTTAGGGGGAGATAAGACTGTTCCAAATTAACATCGTGAATTAATGTGGATTATACCCACTATATCTCATCTTGATCCTCGTACTAAAGAAAGTGAAATTGAAGTACGAAGGATTCTGCACCTTCAAAATATTGCTAACACAATGCCTGATGCATTCACTGACACAGCAAAAGTGACAAGATCACATATCCCAGTAATAAATGCACCGGCAAGAATTAATGTCCAAATTGGACAAACTAATGTGGCGGCCAATGAGCCATTTGTTGCACGCCTGAAGCGTGGCAGACCTATAGGTTCAAAAGATTCAGTTCCTAGAAAGAGGAAATCAAAGGCACATCTGAATCCAAATGAAATCGCCCCTAAAGATAATATTGGGCAAGACATTAATGTCCGATCCACAATTCATGATTCTGTGACTACAGAAGAGGAAAATGACATCGGTGAGACACTAGCCCATGAAGAGGCTCAGGTACCTGAAAATAAGGAAATTTCCGTAAACTATGTGTACACTAATGAGTTGTGGGATCGTAGAGATATGATTATAGACAATATATTCTCATTCGCAATAGCTACTGAAATAATAAAAGGCGATGACACTGAACCTCGCTCTGTTAATGAATGTAGACGGAGACATGATTGTCTCAAATGGAAAGACACAATCCAAACTGAATTAAATTCTCTAGAAAAACGCAGTGTTTTAGGACCTGTTGTCCAAACACCACCCAATGTCAAACCGGTTGGATATAAATGGGTATTTGTAAGAAAGAGTAATGAGAAAAATGAGATTGCAAGATATAAGGAGTGACTTGTTGCGCAAGGTTTTTCACAAAGGCCTGGGATAGATTATGAGGAAACATATTCTCCTATAATGGATGCTATCACATTCCGCTATCTAATAAGTTTAGTAGTTTCAGAAAAACTTGATATGCGACTTATGGATGTTGTTACTGCATACCTATATGGTGTGTTAGATACTGATATCTACATGAAAGTCCCAGAAGGACTTAGGTTGTCTGAAGCAACTACAAAACCACGCAATATGTAGACAATCAAACTGAGACGATCCTTATATGGATTGAAGCAATCTGGACGAATGTGGTACAACCGCCTCAGTGAGTATCTACTTAAGGAAGGATATGTCAATGATCCTATATGTCCTTGCATGTTCATTAAGAAATCAAATTATGGTTTTGCAATAGTCGCAGTTTATGTCGATGACATGAATCTGATTGGAAGTTCTTCAGAACTTGGAAAAACTGTTGAATATTTAAAGAAAGAATTTGAAATGAAAGACCTTGGAAAAACAAGGTATTGCCTTGGGCTGCAGATTGAGCATTTGGATAGTGGGATTCGTCTATCAATTTGCTTATACAAAAAAAATTCTGAAGAGATTTGGTATGGAAAAGGCTCACCCACTGAGTCCCCCAATGGTTGTTCGGAGTCTTGACACTATGAAAGATCCATTTGGTCCAAGACAAGATGATGAAATTATCCTCGGTCCCGAAGTACCATATCTTAGTGATATTGGTGCCTTACTTTATTTGGCACAATGTACAAGACCAGACATTGCATTTGCAGTTAGTGTATTGGCAAAATATAGCTCTGCTCCAACATCACGCCATTGGAAAGGCATAAAAGACATTTTACGCTACCTTCGTGGTACAACAGATATGGGTTTATTCTATACAAATAAATTTGTTGATAATCCCACAATTGTTGGATATGCTGGTGCAGGATATCTCTCTGATCCGCATAGAGGTCGCTCTCAAACAAGATATGTTTTTACTTGTGGAGACACGGCAATTTCATGGCGATCATCTAAGCAAACACTCGTGGCAACTTCCTCTAATCATTCAGAAATAATTGCATTATATGAGGCTGGCCGAGAATGTTTTTGGTTAAGATCCATGATTCGCCACATTCGAAGCACTTATGATTTACCTTTAGTAGCTGACAAACCAACAGTCATGTATGAAGACAATGCTGCTTGTATTGCTCAGATTAAAGAAGGATTCATCAAAGGTGACAAGACTAAGCATATCGCACCAAAGTTCTTTCACACTCATGAGCTTCAAAAGAATCAAGAAATTGCAGTGAAGCAAATTCGATCCGATGAAAACTTGGCTGATTTATTCACCAAATCTCTACCTAAGTGTACTTTCCAGAAGTTAGTGGAAGGGATCGGATTGAGACAACTCTCGAAGCTATCAAGCAATGCATGCAAAGATCAAGGGGAGATTTCAATCAGGGGGAGCATCAAGAAACATGCTACCTAGGACATATGCGCTTTATGCTCTTTTTGTCCTTCGACCAGGGTTATTTTTATCCCACTGGGTTTTTGTTACCTGGCAAGCTTTTTTAATGAGGCAACAGTAAGCGCGTCCAACACCATCATCAATTGGTGGACATCCAAGGGGGAGTGTTGTAAATATTAATTCTTATGTGGTTGTCCACGTTATTAGTTAGGGACCTACATATAATATCTTAATAGTCTGAACACTTATCATGTAAACCCTACCTCTATATAAGGGAGGCATCTGAGACTGAATAATATATTTCTCTATTTTCCCCTCATCTCTCTTTATACATTCCTTACTCTCTACAACTGTGATGCCCCAGAAATTCGTAATTATTTTTCGAGGATTTTCCGGAATTAATTTTATAGCTATTGGACGGTTTAGTGGCTCGTGGATGGAGCGGAAGTGTTTCCGGCAAATAATTAAATGAAGAATATGGTTTTAGGGGGGTTGCCAAAGGTTGACTTTTTATTCGTTGGGATTCTCCAAAAACGTCCTTCACGAAAGTTGTAGAGCTCGTCGATACGAGTTCGTGGACATGTGGAACGCAAGAATCGGAGTTCGTATGAGAAAGTTATGAGCGATTGAAAATTGGGAAAATTCTATAAATATGAGAAAAGTCCGAAAATTGCAGAGAAGGACAGAATTTTCAGAAAACCGAAACCGAGCCCTTTTCTCTCCCGAGCCCAGATTTCGGCCTCTGTAGTTTTTCGGCCATATCTTCCTCATCCGGCCACCGATTGACGTGAAAAAAAGTGGGGTTTTCTCGTCTCGACCCCCTTTACGAGTTTGTAGAAGAAATCGAAGTGAAATACGAGCTGTAGGAGGCGTTACAAGGCCGAGAAGAAGCCTCATCGGGGGCGAAATCGCCTTCGTCGGAACTGGAGATTCCGGCCACCTTTGCCGGTGATTCTTGAGGGCTTTTGAAGCCCATAAGACGTTGATGCTTCTCCCAAAACGGCTTGGGACGATTTCACTTGTGGAGGACGAATCGAAGCTTTGCAATTCTAGGGTTCATCGAATTTCAGATATTGCGAGGTAAATTCCGGCCAAACGGCTTTGATTTAGACTTTGTGTTAGTTATGAAAGTTTAAATTGGAGTTTAGATGAAGAACTTTGGTGTTGGGAGTTTTGTCAAATTCCGACTTTGGTCCAGCGGCGGTGCCGCCACTGTGGTGGTGTTTTCCGGCGGTCTACGGCCACCTCAGGGATAGTTTCTGTTCCTGAGTTCGATCTACTCGTCGATACGAGCATTTCGATATATTGTTTGTAATTTTTGGAGATCGTATGAGCATGCTAGGGTTTTTACGGTTTCGGACCGTTCGATGTTTCGATCCGTGAGGATTCGAGCGTCCGATCGACTTGTGGTTTGGTCACATTGATCGTGGACGTATTCCGGAGACTTTGAGAGGTCTCGGATGTGGTTTTGCCTCGATTGGCGCCACTTTGGGGATTTTAGTTCAAAACAGGGGTTTCGGACTTAAATCAAATGTGAATCATTACTAAGTGGAAACCGTATGTGATTAGGTGTTTGACGAGGTATCCTTGGACGGTTGTTTTGTGGGCTGGCTGCTTTGTTCTGTATTGAAGACGCAGCAGGAGTTTCGAGGTGAGTAATCTCACAAGGTTCATTAATGAATGAAATACCTTTAGTGTTTAGTGAGTAAATCTCACGATATTTGTTATGAGTAGGATCGATATTTGTTATGAGTAGGATCGATACTTGTTATGAGTAGGAACGATATTTGTTATAAGCATGATTACCCTATTGTCTTGGAGTTATTAGGTTAACTATGACTATAGTTGGTATTAGTGGTTTTTCTGTGTGGATGGACGACTATGTGTGTATATATATATATTATGGGATGTATATATATACATATATATTCATGTATTAGTAGCTTCGTGGTGAATCTTTGTGATGATTGTCATGTAAGGCTTGTGTAGGAATATCTGTGATATGAA